>JZKD02S1609549.1:38391-59382 GCA_000966675.3 Picea glauca | reverse complement strand
TAACATACCCAACATCCAACTGAGCTATGGCACATAAATTTTTCAAACTTCATGCAATTAAAATGCACACACACAGAACTCTTGTGGAAGAATTATATATAAAACGTAAACATATAAATACATCTATAAATTCATGGATTCACACTGAAATAACAGTAAACATATACATACAGCATATACAGAAAATACCCATAAAAGAAAACATAGTTATAAATGCACATATGATAACCCATAAAAATAAGCACATGAATAACAATGCAACATGTAAATTTATCACACAATTGGCACTTATCTTAGTAAGAATGTCACCAACTGTGTGCATACCTTCCACGAACCTCCCATCCTTAGACCACACTATTCATCACTCTCAACAGTGAGTCACCCCTGAGTTGGGACTAAACTCCACCTGAGTAAAGGGATTCCTAACCAGGCTAAAGGCTCATAGACAAAAGGAAAGACTCCATCGCAGGTTCCAACTCAAACTAAAATCCTATAGTCTCTCATTCCCCACATGCATGTCCCACCTAGGAAGTGTGCCCCTTTTCTGCTCATCATTCCTTCGTCTGCCCCACTTCCTTTCTAGGATTTAGCAACAGGCCAGACAGGAAGTCTCAGAGAACTGTAGTTGCAGTTTAGCACCTTCAAGAAATCATTTTCCAGCATTTCTCTCACCCAGAGAATTTCTCACGGGCTTGACAACCCGCCTCTTCAATATCTCATGTTCTTGACAACCCGCTTCTTCAGTCCAGCTCCCAAGCTAACTAGCTACACGAACATAAAAATTCTATGGATACAGGTTCAGGTACAGTCATGAAGATACTAAATATATCTCAATGGTGTGTGAATTATCATAGAATAATGGTTGGATGAATGAATGATGGAAGGAATGATGGATAACGAATGATGGAAAAGATGGAAAAATGAACTAAGTCCCAACAATATGTATGCATTTTCCCAACTTCACACTTGTCATGTTGGGAGCTACTTTGGCCCACTTGTACCCCACTTTATAACTTAGGATAAAATAATTGTCCATACTTTATGAGTTAAGAAATACTAATATAATATTCCCTTTTGGATTAAGCTCCCTAGCTTAGCATTTTTCCTTAACTTTTAGTCCCCCACATTTTCCCTCACTAGTGGATTTTAGTCGCCCATCTCTTTTATTGTGGTCGGTCTATGCGCAACGATGTTATTATATTAAGTCTGAGACATATACAAAAATAGGTGCATTGGCCTTTAACATCTAGGTTCTCCGGCCTAATCGAAACATAAGCATCCTAGCCTATAATAACTGGCTCACCAACCTATAAAACACAACATATACACAAAAGGATACCTGGACTCAATATCATGTGCACTTATGTTGTTGCACGCGGTATCCTGGAATGTGCAAACTTCCTCATTTTAATGCGCAGTACATGCGTGCACTATGCCATGAAATGTGCATACAAAAATGATATCAAAATAGCTCACCAACTTAAGTACATTTGTATTTACATTTACAATTGGGTTCAACCTTAGGGATATTACAATCCCCTCCCCTTGATTATGCACTGTCCACAATGCATCATGTACCCATATACAATAAAATTTCAAAAATCCTCAAAAAGATGCGGGTATTCTGCCTGCATTGCATCCTCATGCTCCCAAGAAGCGTCCTTAGGATCTTACCAAGTCCATTAGACCTTTACAAGCCCTATGGATCGATTCTGGAGCTATTTGATTTTCCGGTCCAGAATGCATACCGGATGCACATGGAAAGCATCTTCTTGCTCCACCTGAATCACATTCCAATCAATAACATGATTAGCATTAGGTATATATTTCTTTAGTAATGATACATGGAATACATTATGAACAAACATAGATGTAGGAAATGAAATCATATAAGCTATTGGACCAATCCTCTCTAGGATTTCAAATGGTCCACAATAGCGAGCTGCCAACTTTGAACAATTTCCCAACTTCAGGGAACTTCTTTTGGCTTTCACTTTCAAAAATACATGATCACTCACTTTAAATTCCCTATGATTTTTTCCCTTGTCAGCATATATTTTCTGCCTGTCTTGGGCAGCCTTTAAATTTTGTTTTATTTTTATCATTTTCTATTCCATTTCCGTGAGAAAATCTGGCCCAACCACTGCTCTGTTTGCTGGGTTATCCTAACTTACTAGTGTGTTGCACTTTCTGCCATAAAGTGCCTCAAATGGTTTCATCTTTAGAGATGCTTGGTACCCATTGTTATAAGGAAACTTTACCAAGTGTAGGTAGTCTTCCCATTTTTATAGTTTATCCATCACATACATCCTTAACATATCCTCACTCACTTGATTTACCCTCTCTGTTTTTCCATCTGATTCTGGATGATAAGTTGTACTAAAATTCAAATTAGTTCCAAATCCATTAAATAATCCCTTCCAAAATTTTGAGGTAAATTTTGGATCTCTGTCAMACACAATTGTCTTGGGTATGCCATGTAATCTAGCAATTTCCTTCATATAAACATCGACAATGTTYRTTKCCTTGTGAGTGAGCTTAACTGGAATAAAATGAGYAGCTTTAGTAAGATTATACACCACTACCAGGATAKAATCATGTTGCTTGTTTGTTCTGGGAAGTTTAGTGATGAAATTCATTGTTACGACTTCCCATTTCCACTCAAGAATGGGTAATGGTTGTAGCAAAATAGTTGGGTGTCTATGCTCAGCCTTTACCTTTTGACATTCCAAACATCTAGAAATAAAATCAACAACCTCTTTCTTCATGCCTTTCCAATAATATTGGCTCTTGATAGTTGCAATATTTTTTTGATATCTTGGGGGGCCAACATAAGGTACATTATGCATTTCTCTCAATATCAGATTTTTCAAGTCCTAGGAATTTGGTACATAAATTTTTCCCCTGTACATGAGAATTTCATCATTATTTAGCTTATATTCCTCAATTTTCTGCTCCAAAATACCTTGCTGTAATTTTTCCACTAATTCCTTGTATTGCAAATCTGATTTGGCAGCCTCTATAATTATGTCTTTCAAATTTGATTGGTACATGATAATGGTTGTAGCATGCAATTCATGCACTCTTCTGTTGAGTGCATCAACCACTTTGTTCTCTTTCCCCTTGATATGATTTATATCAAAGTCATATTCACTTAGAAATTCTAACCATCTGTTTTGCCTAGCATTTAGAGTTGGWTGATCAAATAAATATTTCAGACCATTATGGTTTGTTCTCAGCTCAAACCTTTTTCACATGAGGTAGTGTCTCCATTTCCTCAAGGCATGCACTATGGATGCAACTCCAAATCATGAGTGGCATAGTGTCTTTCATTCTCCTTTAACTTCCTTGAATCATAACATATAACTAACCCATTTTGACTGAGGAATCCACCAAGTCCCTCTTTACATATTGATCCAGAATCGGATCCAGAAGCCTGATAAGGTTGAAAAATGCTCAAAAATGAAAGTGCTCGGAATGTGACGAAACCAATTCCATTGTGTCCATCTCACCTTCCTGATTTTGACCGTATATTTACTTCGTCAAATGGGCTCTGTATGCAGAAGATATCGCGTTCTGTCCGAAGAGGCAAACATGCAAAAAAAAAGGGGATGACCGTACAGTTCGTACAGTGCCACGTGGCATACTGATTGTACAGGCCATATAGTCCGTACATGTGACGTGGAAGCTCCAGGAGGTGACGCATGGCAGGCTGATTTGGCATACAGGCAGATAGCTGGACCAATCCAGGGGTGACACGTGGCACGAGATGACGTCAACAGCTGACGCGATAGGCTGACAGGGCAGTACGACATTTGACGCGTGGCAAGTGACGTGGACAAATCAATGATCGAAATTTGGCATTCATTGGTTGGTTTTTGAGGTGCCACATGGCCCAGTCATGGGCTTCCACGTGGCACCCTGTGGTTGGTTTATGGTTTTTGGTAAAATTTGTATGGCGTGCACGGGAGTCGAACACCTGACCATTCCATCGCGCAGTGGACTGGCAGGATCGGGCTAACCACCCAAGCTACTATTGTTTCTTATTATATAAGTGGTACATATATTATTTAATTTTGTTTCAAAGTTAATTCGGGGGCGGAAAGGGCCGAGGCTTAGCCCCAACCCACAATTGTTATATGCTACCATGTGACCTCTCTGTGTAACCAGGAGCGCTGGGAAGTTTTAACCGTGCGAGAGTTTTGGACGGGGCACACCATCCACCATAAGACCGAGTCTATAGCCAACGTTCGGGGCCTATGTATAGGCCACGGTTCTATCCACATACCACGGGACCGAGAGTTAGAGCGCGTGGGAAGGGGCCAGCGCACAGCCCTTTGGGCTGGCGCTTGGCCACATGTCCTTCCATACAACCGAGAATCAGGGGGCGGGCGCCCAACCCTAGGGGCTTATGCCTAATTTTATATGCCAAGTGGGTTTATGCTAAATTTTTTGATTTTCTAATGATATTATGTCTGTTATTATTGGATTTTCTCCATTTTTTGGAGATATTGGGCATTTTTGGAGCCCAAATTTTGGGAGGAAGTTAGAGATGGATAAACAAATTCAAATCTATATAAACTAGGTTTGTTTGAGGCCATAGAGGTTAGTCAAGGATAGAAAAAGCAGAGTTATGTTGAAGGGAAGTCAAGCCAAAGCCATTTTTATGCAGGGAAGCTATTGAGGAGCAGACGTTGTCGGGCCATTTCTGGGAGCTCCGAACGTTTGTTTTGCATGCCGTTTTCTTTGCAGAGTTATAGAGATATGGACGAACATGACCAGATCAATATTGTATCCAATTGGCATTGCAGCGATGTACTTTTGATATTTTGAACATAAATAAAGAAGCCTCCCCAACAGAGACAAAGGCCCAGAGACGTAGGCAAAGTTTTTCCGAACTCTGTTATCAATATGTGTGTTATGTTTTGTTGTCTATTATTTCATTTCAGATCTGCAAATGTGTATATGGCTGTCATAATTCCTCTTCTTTCCTCATTCTTTCACTAATTTTTCTCAAATGGTTAATTAACGCATGCAAAATTAAAACTCAACCATAGTCATTAAAAGATCCGACAGATCACATACATCTATGCATACAATGAAGTCTTCATTTGGGTCTGCAATCCTTAGTATTGGAGCACTTGTTAATAACTATTTCAAGTGTTGGAAACTCTTTTCACAATCCAATGTCCATTGAAACTTCACACCCTTTCTTTGCAAGGAAGTGATTGGTGTGCAATATTTGAAAATACTTCAATAAATCTCCTGTAGTAGCCTGCAAGGCCCATGCATGATCTTACTTCTGTCACATTCTTTGGCACTGACCATTATCTAATGGATTCTATCTTCTCAGGATCCACTTCTATCCCATCCTTTGAAATGATATGCCCCAAATAATGAATTTTCTTCTGATAAAATGAGCACTTGCTCAACTTGGCCTTTGACCTCCTATTTCAATCTTTCTAGGCTCTCTAGGGTTTTTTGGTCCCTGTGGATTATTTTTTAAGAATGGTGGCTTAGATACCTTCTTCCTCTAATCCACCTTGAACTTCTTTTTGTCTTCCCAAGATTTTTGGAAAGTTGGCCTTGATGTTTGCTAATCACACAAGCACTTAGCTCGCCTTATGGTATCCTCCAATGTCCTGGGATCATCATACTATATTTTGTCATTGATGAATGATGGAAATCCACTCAAATACCTTTGAATCTTAATTGTCTCATCCTTGATGAAAGAGACATACTTCAACAATTCTAAAAACCTTCTCTCATATTCATCTATTGTCATACTTCTAAGCTTGAGTTCAAAGAACGCTTTCATTTTCTTGTCATAGTATCTTTTAGTCAAGTATTTCTTCTCAAAATACTTCTTGAATTCCCTCCAAGTAACACTTTTCTCTTTAATGTGTTTCACCTACACAAGCTGATCCCACCACATGGATGCCTTTCCCTTGAGTTGATAGATAAAAATTCTACCTTCTTCATGAGAAGAATAATTATGCAATTGAAAATACTTTCTCATGCCCAAAAAAAATGTTTCTTCATCTTCATCCTTCTTGTGCTCACCATCAAATGTAGGAGTTTTGATTGTGTTCATTTCACCTCGTAGCTCGTCCACCCCAAAACTCTTATGATTTATGATAGGGGATGGACTTGAGCTTCTATGTGATATTTTATTGGAATGCCTCGGGGAGTGATGGTGATGTCTGCTAACACTTCTTTCTCTTTATTTCTCATCAGGAGGCCTCTGACTTCCAGATTTGCTTGAGCCACTCTCCTTATCCAAATTATTTTCTATTTGGTTCAATCTCTGCATTAACTTCATGTTGAATTCATCATGCTGCTCTTTGGCTCTCATAATCCTTTCATTATCATATTTATGGATTTGGACATCCTTCTGCAAATTTTTAATGGCCTCCGCCATATTCATGTTTTCATTCCTTTCATATCCATGTCCATTGGAGTTTGTTCCTTCAATGCCCAAATGGACATCCATCCCTCTAATATCATCCTCCTAAATGTAAGTCCCTTGTGCCTCTTCTATTACTATGGAATCTATGCTGATCTTGAACTAATATAATTGTTGTTAACTCTGCAAAATTTACATCCAACAAAACTTTGTTAGGCTAACTGTTTCAACAATTTTATGAAAATAATATATATATATCCGAATTATTTCTTCTGGTTTCCTGGAAATTTGAATGCCCAAATCAATTTTCTGGGTATATATTTAGATTCTATTTTCCAACACCTTTCCAACGCTTACTCCCATGCTCAACTCCGAGTCTTGAGCAAAAAGTTATGGTTATTTGAAAATTGTCCATTAACTTTTCTATTCACACTTCAACTAGGCACAATTCTACGCTGTAAATATGCAATTTATCACCTACGCCATTGGATTTTTGATAGGAGCTCAATTGGGTTTCTTAATATACATCTTATTGATACTCTGTCCAAGTTTCATCTCTTTCTGGGTTTTGGTATGCTAGTTACAACGTGTTGAAGTTCTAGGCCAAAATACCATATTGTAACTGATATGCGACAGGTACCTTCTTTGCCATATTAAACACTTTTAACATGCCCAAAAATTTAATTGAGCTTTGGGACTGTCTTCCATGGCTCAATATATTTCCATTGACTTCTCCTACGCCTCAATCTGATTCTAAAGAAGAAAGTTATGGCTCTTTTAAGTTAGTTGGGTCTTAAAATTTACTCTTCATTGTTTGTGTTGTAACTTTCTCATAAAATCTTTGTTTGACAAACAGTTTACACCATTAGAAATATCTCTCCGAGCTATTTTATTTGAGCTACAGAGACATAGTGTGCCTTAGCACACTCTGTTCTCATGGTTTTTGCGTTTTTGAAAATGCTCTTAAGGCCCTCAAAAACGCGTTGCAAAAATATGCCATTCAAATGATATAAAACGTCACAGAAAATCACTGGTTTTTTGTTGTTATTCACCCTTCAAACAAATTCGCGTGCACAAATTTCAACATGTAAACCCATATTTATCATGCATAGAAACAACAAAAGGTAAATCATACTTCATGCACTTTATAAACAATGTGTATCACTTCTTTGTCGCACCAATAACTTATGCACACTACTTTTATGTCGCACGCCAATATCCACCGCACACAGTTTTTGTATCGCCTGCTGATATTCTATGTGCATTATACTCTACGCATTGCACCATGTCAGAGTTTAGTACGTCTCCACCGCTCACCTAAACTCTGTGTGCACCAATAACTAAACTATCGTGTGACAACATATACCCACATTGCGTGTGCACCAACCAAACTCCTCTGCACTCTACCAATATTGTACACACCACGCGCGCCATTATTATTTTTCCGCGCAGCGCCAAAATTTAGTGCACACACCCGCACACTAGCATTTTTATGCACGGCACTGAAATTTAGCGCACACACTTGGACAATATCTTGCCGCGCAGTGCCAAATTTTACCTATCACAATATTTTCACTGTGCATCATGCATTTTTAGTGCACCCACCTATGCACATTCATTTTTATGTGCATCAATTCCTTGTGGACTCCACTGCAGAAATGGGGGATTTTGCTTAATGTTTCCCCAATTTACCATAGACATTCTGCAACTATGAAATTCATTCAATTTCACCTCGATAATACTAGTTCAACCTTTGTAACAACAAATCATTGTGGGTTAACATTTCTGGAACAAATTTCCCCAAAAATCAATTCATGAATTGAGAATTTTGATTACAAAATTCGCTCCATCTTCCATGGATTCATTGTAACATCAAATTCGACCAAATCTAGGTCTGAATTTGCTAAAACAGATATTAAACCAGTAATATCTCACCACTTGGTTGAATTTCTCAATTTTCTCATGATTTTAACAACAGAAATTGGTGCTTTTTCCCAAATTTGCACAATTTTTGTTATGTTTTACCATGGACGCTCTGTAACTCAAAATTTGGCCACCTCGAGATAAATTCTCTGTGAAACTTCACTTCAACTCAACTTGCTTGGCCCATACAGGCTTAGTGTTGAAAACAGAAGCTCTGATACCATATTGTAACATCCCTGACCATCCATGTTGGGCCATGCTACGCCAGAGAAATATTACTATTCTCTCCGCAGAACATATTGTAACATACCCAACATCCAACTGAGCTATGCCACATAAATTTTTCGCACTGCATGCAATTAAAATACACACACATGGAACTCTTGTGGAAGCATTATATATAAAATGTAAACATATAAATACATCTGTAAATACACAAATTCACACTGAAATAAAAGTAAACATTTACATGCAGCATATATAGGAAATACCCATTAAGGTAAACATAGTTATAACCGCACATATGATAACCCTTAAAATAAAGCATGTAAATAACATTGCAGCATGTAAATTTATCACAGAATTGGCACTTATCTTGGTAATAATGTCACCAACTACGTGAAGACCTTCCACGAACCTCCCATCCTTAGACCACACTGTTCATCACTCTCAACAGTGAGTCACCCCCAAGCTGGGACTAAAATCCACCCAGGTAAAGGGATTCCTAACCAGGCTAAAGACTCATAAACAACAGGAAAGACTCCGTCACAGGTGCCAACTCAAACTAACAACCTACAATTCCTCATTCCCCACATGCTTGTCCCACCCAGGAAGTGTGCCCCTTATCTGCTCAACAGTCCTTCGGCTACCCCACTTCCTTTTTGGGCTTCAAGAACATGCCAAACAGAAAGTCTCAGAGCATTGCAGCTGCAGTTTAGCACCTTTAGGAAATCATTTCCCAGCAATTATCTCACCCAGAGAATTCCTCACGGGCCTGACAACCCACCTTTTCAATATCCCATGGGCTTGACAACCCACTTCTTCAGTCCAGCTCCCAAGCTAACCAACTACATGAACAGAGAAAGGCTATGGATACAGGTTCAGGTACAGTCATGAAGATACTAAAGATAACTCAATGGTGTGTGAATGCTCATGGAATAATGGTTGGATTACTGAATGATGGAAGGAATGATGGAAAAGATGGAAAAATGAACTAAGTCCCAACAATATGTATGCATGTCCCCAACTTGACACTTGTCATGTTGGGAGCTACTTTGGCCCACTTGTACCCCACTTTAGAAATTAAGATAAAATAATTATCCATAATTTATGAGTTAAGAAATATTAATATAATATTCCTTTTTGGCTTAAGCTCCCTAGCTTAGCCTTTTTCCTTAATGTTTAGGCCCCCACCCTTTCCCTCACTAGTGGAGTTTAGTCCCCCATCTCGTTTATCATGGTCAGTTTGTGTGCAACGATGTATTTATATTAAGTATGAGACATATACAAAAATAGGTGCATTGGCCTTTAACATCTAGGCTCTCCGACCTAATCAAAACATAATCATCCTAGCATATAATAATTGGCTCACCAACCTATAAAACACAACATATACACAAAAGGATACCTAGCCTCAATATCGCACACACTTATGTTACTGCGCGCGGTATCCTGGAATGTGAAAACTTCCTCATTTTATTGCGCAGTACATGCGCACACTATGCCATGAAATGTGCATACAAAAATGATATCAAAACAACTCACCAACTTAAGTACTTTTGTATTTACATTTACAATTGGGTTCGGCCTTTGGGATATTACAAGCACCAATTCATTTAAACCACATTTTGGGTAAATTCTCCGTGAAGTTTCATGCCAATCGTCATATATTGAACGCATGAGGGTAATGGAAGGGTTATTGTGAAATTGAGAAAGAATAGAGAGAGAGAGTGTAGTGAGCAGAACCTAAGTTAGCAAGACTTACAGAGAAAACTAGCACGATGAGAAATATTCTTAACCACCATGGCACCACCCAAGATAGGTGTGTCGATCGAGGCCTACATAAAACCTTGAAGCAACCTCAAAGCACCACAACAATCATAGGGAATGGAACAGGAACCCACATAGACTGTCGAATTTGTCAACTTGGAAAAAATTCTCTCATGCAATGTGGAACCAACGAGCCCCACACCCATGGTGGAGGAAACCCAACAAACAACAACAGTTGGCATGGAAATTGATATGTTAGAAATGGGATAGGGCCAGCAAGCCAAGGATGCAAACAATCCTTCATGCCCTGAAAACACTGTTGAATCCCTGAGGGTAAATGGGATAGTCCCAAACTAGACAGAAGCGTCTACACTAGAACGGTCACACAAAACATCGCTAGAGAAGAAACAATAGGGTATTGTAGAATATGTTACCGGAAAGCCAAAGGCATATGCAAATGATAGAAAAATGGAAGTTGGAACGTCGAGTCAGCCACCATAGTGAAAGGGAAAAAAACCCATAGCAAGATCACCACGCAAACAAGTTGCAACAACCATAGTCTTTCTGCGCATTCCATAAGGGGTATACAACACACCTAACCTTTTGGGATGCATGGAAAAACTACAGTACTTGGACCATAATGTGGCCGACATGGACAAGTTCCTCGAATTGATCAAAGCAGTTCTACCTCGACAACGTGGGTATAGGACCCTTCGACGATCCAATTTTTCAACCAAAACAATGGGTAGTCGGATTGGCCAACATCGAGATTCTAAATATGTTGGATATCCCACATTTTGGAAGGGGTCACGATGTAAACAACAGTGTTAAGAATCTAATGGTAGTCATCCATGGAGGGTATCTATGGGTGGAAGAGACTGTCTCTATACATGTAGAGCTTATTTCTTATATTACATAGCTTCCATCTTAGGGGGATAATATCATGCAGTACCTCGACGACAAGACAAAGGAAAAGGAATTGGTGGAGGAGATGGAGAATATGTATGGCACAGAGAGAGGGGAACGCATAATCATCATCAAGTGGATCGGTGACGCAAAAACAAGGGTGGACACCAAACTCATGGAGTGCAAGTTTCTCATGAAGTGTCGCAAAGAGGAAGTCCCTATCAGGGTCGTTACGGCTGAAGCATAGTGCACGGAGGGAACTATGCTTATATGGGCCCCGCACTTATTAAAAATTTTCCTTGAGGACTATAGAGATATGCAAGACCTGGGGACAGAGTTTCATTACTCTTGGCTACTCATATTCATTGCGTTGATCAGATGGAAGGAGTCCCAGTACACATAATTTTGCGAGAAGATGAGTCATTGTCATGCAACGAGGTACACATCGTTGGGGAGCACTTCAGAATCCAAATCTAGATGTACAAATGAAAATATGTTCACAGGTTATTACAACAACCTCCAAGAAAGCATTACCAACACTTGGTGAATTACTCCAAAAGTGGTCACGCAATATCAGGACATTTCCAACTTCAAAGCGACCAGGCATGCCATATGGATCCAAGTGCGAAGGGATCCCAAGCAGGAATTGCTACAACTATGATATGTTTTCAAGGAAGAATACGTAGAGATGGCCATCAAGGATTGGTAAGATGATTGGAGAGTTCTAGTTCTGACTCAAGAGATGCCAATAGGTAAGGAGGTTGATACAAGGCAGGATTAGACACTTACCGGAGATAAAGTTGTGCCTAATAATCCAAATCCAATTCAAAAGCTGACAAAACAAAAGAAGGGGGGTGTGCCAAAGAATGGTACCCAAGCTGGGACAAAGGACACCACCCAGGCATCGAAAGAACAGGAAAAAAGGGCTGAGATAGCACAAGGAACCACATCAAGTGTTACCCAACAGGAACAAGGCCAAACCAAGAGGTCGATCATACACACTTGGGGTGCACGCAAAAATGCCAAGGTGCACAAGCAACCGCAAGAGTATACAATCACTAAGGATGACATGACCCTCATGGCCGAAAGAGTCCAGGACTGAGAAATAAAGGATTTTGAATAATCCCAACACCAAAGGGACCAAATTCAGGATGAGATGGCTAACTTAAGGTAGGTCCTAGAGCATATCAAACAAGCACAAAGGGCGAAGAGAGGAAACAAGAACAATTGATCAATACAGGAAGGATATCAAGAACCTCCAGGAAAAAATCATTCCTGCCACTCCCCCAGAGGTGAAGGAACAAAGGAAGTAGGAAGAAACCATACAGTTGGATGAAATGGAACGACAATTCGGCACAACTGTCAACTTGTTCGATAGAGAAACACAACTATGGAGAAATCTAGAGGAAGATCAACAAGTACAACACTAGGAATAGGAAGAGAAAAATATAAGCGCAACCATCCAGGACCTCAAGAAGAGGCTGAAAATGATGAAGATCACCAAGACCCTCAAAGGAATACAAGACATGAAGAAGCTACAAGCAAAGGTAATAGTTGCGAAAACAAAGAATAAGGATCGACAAGCTCAAATGGAACCTCTCCAAGAGCTAGAAGTGGAGGTCATTGCATAGGAAGAGGAGGAAAAGAATAACATGGTGCAAACACAGGCGAAGTGTGCAAAAATGATCAGCGAGGATATCACAACACAAGTGTTAGATGCACTCAAAGAAAAGACCGTGCAGGCTCAAACACAAGCAAGGAAACTCACATACAAGTTCCATACTCTCGTAGGTGCTATTAAAGAAGCGCACAAAGAATAGGTGGCTCAGGACAATCCACATGTTAGTGTTGGGAGCTTGTTGGACGTAGAACCATTCAGGGGAAAAGGCTATTTTTGGGAAGAGAATCAAGAAGGGAAGAAATAACAACTAGAAGGAAAAGAAGCATGTGCGAGGGAAGCTTGTGATATGTGTATGCAAGGGAGACCTAATGACGTTAGGGTTAGGGTTTTTGCAATGTATTGTAATGGCTGATGAGCCAAGAATATATGTAATTATTACTTGGGAGGTCTACAGGGGGGATCGAGGGGACAGACAAAGAGAGTGAAGGAGAAAGGGAGAGTCTGGAAGTTGTAAGGTTTATAAGAACTGTATTATTTTATAAGTTGGTGAGCTAGAGAAGCATTGACCAACTCGATCCTAAGGGTTAGATCACGGGTTGAGGATCCTGGTGTGATCTAGTCATCCTCCCAGGGATCAGGAAGCTTGTTGAGATTGTAAGATCCAAGACTGTAAACATGCGCAACATGGAATATTGCTGAGACGTAATAAAGAGATTGAGAGATAGATCTTTGTGGACGTAGGCCAGGAGGGGGTGAACCATGGTAACACTTTTGTTATGTGATTGAATGTATGCATATCTATTATTTTTAAGTACTTAATGATATATTAATGAATGGAGTACTAGATAGATCTAATATTCTACATGCATGAATGAAGAAATAGTTAGATCTAATATTCTACATGCATGAATAATAATTACTTCTTAACCAAGAGGTTAGACTAAATAAATAAAGATCACAAGGTACAACCATATATGTCCACTCATTCCTAGGCTCCAAGCACCTGAGTATTTTAGCCACCCATAGAGCTATCTTAGGTGAGACTGTGCAGTACACCCTGTGTGTTGTTTTGCCTTCTGGTTTACTAGGGGGGTTGATAGTTTTAAATGGATTTTGTTGGAAGCTTGTTAAATCTAAACCTAGGTCAACCTATGAAAGTATGGGAAGATCAGATTAGATGAATGAAAAAGTAGAATAACAAACCAACAGTTAGTAAAGGCAAAAGGTATACCATCTTGTGTGAGCACCGTGTTGAGCACTCAAACACCCTAAAATATTTTTGAAATTTTTTATCTTTTGGGTACCACTTGTTTTCTTGTTTATTGTTTCTAAATTGATTCTGTTGTGTAGGGGTCATTAAGTTTTGTTTCCATGGACATGTTGAATTGAAACTTTTTCTCTAAAAAAGGAACTTGGCATTCCAACTAAGAATTTACAGCTAAAATTGTGACCCACACACTTATTTTCAGCATCGGTGAAATCCGAGCAGTAAAATGCCCACGTAGAAATCATAATCTCTGATATCTTATGTATCCCATCAGCGTTAGTGAAGAATGAGAGGGAAAAACATTGACATGGGCCATGATGAACCTTCTATAACTGATTACTAATGCATGGCTTGGGGTTGGTGATGTTAGCATATATTATTGATAAACAGTGTGATTTTATCCCTATGGTGGAAAAATGCATGAAAGTGGGCTAAAAACCCACTTTTGGCTCTTATCCTAAGTTTTTGATGGTTGGTAGGCCTTGGTGCATTCTGATAAGCATCGCGTAGATATCAACAGCCAAAATATACGCGCTTAGATCTACGACGCACAACCCATATCAGATGCTCCCTCGACATTCTTCCTTTAACGAGGGGGGGGTTCTGAGTTAGCACACGGACCCCCCCACTAAAATGGTGCCTCCTCATCAAATCGAACCCCCCCCTGCTCATTTTCACTTACCACCTAGCTCCCCCTCCAAGCTAGACTCCCTCACTCTCTCTGACTCTTGTCCTCCACTCATATCCCTCGTGGGTCTGTCACCTTTTCATTGTCACATCTCTTCCTCTCGTCTCCCTACATGTGTCTCATAATCCCGCTTCATTTCACCTCCACCATCATTTTCGTTTCCCCCTGCTGACCAATCACACTCCTCTCCCTTCACCACATCATCCCTCTTGCACCTTTACACCTCAGTTCTTGTGTACTAGTGCCCACGCTCTCCAAGTCACTACTCCACCAACTGCATCACTCCACATGGTCATCAATCATTCGTTGTTCCATGTTGGTTTTCACTATTCGCCTCACCTGCTAACCCTCGTCTTCTTCCACATCCACCTACTATCTTCCCGGTCAACATCTAGCGGGGATCCCAGTGGCACAGTTTCAGAGTGCGACCAACATGTTTTCCAGGTGCCGAGTTGACTTGGGTCTTCCTGATCCCGATGAATACAATTAATGAAGGTGAGGAAGGTTGGTGAAACCTCATCTCACTCCTTAAATGGAAATCCATAAGGACCGTCACCAAGTCGGCTCTTCTGCAGGTTCCTTCTGAAACACGATTGCGTCTGACAAAAGCTCATGCCTGACAGAAGACTGCATGTGCAGTCTGCCAGAGAGCATGTAGAGGTAAGGCCTTGAATTCAAAGAATCGTGCATGCCTCTGTTGTTAGTGGTGAATTTTTCTGAGTAGATAGAGGCCATTTGGATATTTTGTCCAAGTTGATGGTTGATCTAGGCTCTTGTATTGTAAATTTTTGATGAAGATTTTGGTTTTCTGGTTATGTATCTATATTTGAGAATTATTGTTTAATATAAGTCTTATTTTTTCCTCCATCTTATTATGCATATGGTACTGAAATTTCATGATTGAAGGATTCACATGATTGTTGTGACTGTGTTGTAATGGATGTTTGATTGTAGTGTTGTTATAGCGTTTTCAGTTTCCCGAAACTCTGAATCCAAGAGGATATTGTTTTCTAAGTTTTTCCTCCTAGGCTATTGGAAGACCTGATTTCCATAGTAGACCTTTACATTTTCTCCTCAATTTCTTCCTCCTACTCACCCTTACTACAACTTATTGACTGAAGTTGAATCAAGACCTCAACTACTTGTGCATGCTAGTCCATTTTTCTGAGTTAAAACGATATTGTCTTGAGCCTGCACCCATTTGACCTCTTTAAAACCAACCTATGACATAAAACTATGATAGGTAATGGGATTACCTTCGATGCAATCCGAGGGTGACTCCCAGTGCTAACATTTCTGGCGCCGCTGCCAGGGATGAATTGAATACTTTTCCCTAGGATAGAATGACAAAGAAGCTTTGATTCTGAAGGTGCATCATATATCAGTACCATTGAATATTGCAACTTGCGCCTGATGACTCCATTGTTTCAATTATGGATCCTAAAGGTAGACACACGAGGTCCACTTCACTTCTGCCTCTAGCAACATTTGAAGCTAACCCAAAGGAAATTATCAGAAAGGAAAAGACTGTTCAAAACGGTACCTCCACTATTGTACCAAGTTTTTCTGATAATTTGCATAATCCCTCTTTACAAAATCTAGTAACTGTTTATGATTCTCCTATTATACAAACTGCTGGAGTTTCAATAAATTTAAGTTTTGGGAGTTTTCCTGTCGATTTCTCCCCTCCTATTCTTGGTTTGGAAGGAGAGAGCTTTGACACCCCTTTCTCCACCAAAGTTGTGAAGTGGAAGGAGAGAGATTTGACCTTAGAATATTTTCCTACTCCAGACTTTGCTACTCCTCCTCATGTTAGAGTTGTTGTAGCTACAAAAGGAGAAACCTATGTTCCCTCAAGCCCCTTATCTTTATCTCCCAGAATCACGATCCCAGTTTCACCTGTCCTAATTCCACCCCCTCCGGGTTCTCCTCTAGTTCACATCCCAAGGGTAGGTGCTAATCCCCCCAGAACTAGAATGGAATCTATAGTATCTGTGAGGTTTTCCCCTCTCATTATTCCTCAGCCTCTCAATTCCTTCCCAGTTGATGGCTACCTTAAGTAGTTGCCCAAGTTCATAGGTGAATGAGACATAACTGTAGATGGAAACCTTGAAGCCTTTTATAGTTTTACAAATAATCATGCCATTGAGAACGAAGATGTATGGATGAGGATTTTTGTTCATATCCTTGATGGTGATGCTAGAAAGTGGTTTAGGGTCTTTCCTCCTGGATCTATTGATGGTATTGAAGCCCTAGATGAAGCCTTATTAAAAAATTGGGGGGATTAAAAAGATTTATTGTACTATATTACAGAGTTTGGATGACTAAAGAAAGGGGAAGGGGAATTTTTTTCTGACTTCTCAAAGAGGTTTAATATAATGTATCATAAAATTCCCACTTATATTAAGCATACGGAAACCTCTGCAAAGATTACTTATTCTAGTGCTTTTGACCCTAATTTCTGCCTCCTGTTAAGAGAAAGAAGAGCTACTTCCTTGGATCATATGAAAGATCCAGCCATTGAAGTACAATCTAATATATTGGCAGTTGATAAGCTTAGGAGTAAGGCTGATAGATACAGAAGAAAAGGTAGGTCTGAAGGTTAGACTTCTAGTTCCTTTGTTTCCCCCCCTCAAATGGATGAAGTAACTAAGTTACTAAAATCACTTTCTGTTAGAATGGAAAGATTGGAATTGGAAGGAAACCATAACTACAAAAATCCCCAAAATATTGATAACAGAGGCAATTTCAGGAGGCCTAACAATGCTCCTCATATTCTTCCGAGAGATCAGAGAAGAAAGGATAGATATGATCAGAAAATCCAAGCTACTCTCCAAAATAATCTTGTTATCGATGAAGAAGGAGAGGAAGAAGATCTTGATCTTGAAATCCATCTTGCAGACACGTCCTCATTTCCTCATTTGACTCAATATGCATACGAGGAGTCTCTCATGGATAGTCAACTTAATGATCTGAGAAAATGAGACAAGGCCAGCAACAACCCTAACATATATAACCTCGAGTCCAAGAAGAAAGAAGGAATGTTTGATGTTTTTGAGCATCCTACCAAAGAAAATAATCTTGTTGAAGATGCAACAGACATCAACAAAGGTAAGAAATCACAGAACCCCCCACCAGTGGTTAACTGTTATGTCCCAAAATTTATAGAAACTCTAAATCACCTTTCCTCTTTTAATTTTGAGTATGAAATACAAATAATTAGAATCCCTATACCCATTTCAGAGCTGGTCAAGCATGAAGACTTCAAAAGGTTTTGTCTCCAAACTATTACATCCTGAGCCTTCATATCATTCCATAGACTCGGTAAACCTCCAAGATGAGAAGCCTACAGTCATCCTAGGTCCTTTGGTGGAAGATAGAGATGATTCATCCCCTCCCTTCTATACTTCATTGAACATACATGACAAGGTGTTGCACAACTGTTTGATGGATTCAAGGGCATCTCACAATATTATGCCTAAGATTCTCATGGAAGAGATTATTCTAGAGATTACAAAATATTATCATGATCTATATTCATTTGACTCTAGGAAGGTGAACTGCCTTGGGGTTATCAAAGAATTGGTCATATCTCTATTCCAGTTGCCGATGAAAAGAGTGATCATGGACATCCTGGTAGCTGATGTTCCCCCTAAGTTAGGGATGCTTTTGTCTAGATATTGGATAAAAATACTGGGGGGAACTTTGCAGCCTATGCTACCATTTCGGTGTTTGGGGGTGAGCATAGAAGGCTTTACAGGGAAGATCAGTTGGCCTACATTATTAGTGATGAAGAAAACCCAACAAACCATCCTATCTTTTCTCTTGACATAGATTTGGGATCTATTTTTTTGCAGCTCATCGAAGCCCCTGAACCTCCTCTGGAAATCAGAAAGAGGCCCATTACTTTTTTTGAAAATTCCCCTCCTATCACCTCTGTGTGGAAAATGTTCTTCGATGGAGCTTCTTCTAAGGAAGGTGTTGGTGCTGGAGTGGTTTTTGTTTCACCTACTCANCCATACAGTTGGATGAAATGGAATGACAATTCGGCACAACTGTCAACTTGTTCGATATAGAAACACAACTATGGACAAAGCTAGAGGAAGATCAACAAGTACAACACTAGGAATAGGAAGAGAAAAATATAAGCGCAACCATCCAGGACCTCAAGAAGAGGCAGAAAATGATGAAGATCACCAAGACCCTCAAAGGAATACAAGACATGAAGAAGCTACAAGCAAAGGTAATAGTTGCGAAAACAAAGAATAAGGATCGACAAGCTCAAATGGAACCGCTCCAAGAGCTAGAAGTGGAGGTCATTGCGTAGGAAGAGGAGGAAAAGAATAACATGGTGCAAACACAGGCGAAGTGCGCAGAAATGATCAGCGAGGATATCACAACACAAGTGTTAGATGCACTCAAAGAAAAGACCGTGCAGGCTCAAACACAAGCAAGGAAACTCACAGACAAGTTCCATACTCTCGTAGGTGCTATTAAAGAAGTGCACAAAGAATAGGTGGCTCGGGAAAATCCACATGTTAGTGTTGGGAGCTTGTTGGATGTAGAACCATTCAGGGGAAAAGGCTATTTTTGGGAAGAGAATCAAGAAGGGAAGAAATAACAACTAGAAGGAAAAGAAGCATGTGCGAGGGAAGCTTGCGATATGTGCATGCAAGGGAGACCTAATGACGTTAGGGTTAGGGTTTTTGCAATGTATTGTAATGGCTGATGAGCCAAGAATATATGTAATTATTACTTGGGAGGTCTACAGGGGGGACCGAGGGTATATACAAAGAGAGCGAAGGAGAAAGGGAGAGTCTGGAAGTTGTAAGGTTCATAAGAAATGTATTATTTTATAAGTTGGTGAGCTAGAGAAGCATTGACCAACTCGATCCTAAGGGTTAGATCACGGGCTGAGGATCCTGGTGTGATCTAGTCATCCTCCCAGGGATCAGAAAGCTTGTTGAGATTGTAATATCCAAGACTGTAAACATGCACGACATGGAATATTGCTGAGACATAATAAAGAGATTGAGAGCTAGATCTTTGTGGACGTAGGCCTGGAGGGGGTGAACCATGGTAACACTGTTGTTATGTGATTGAATGTATGCATATCTATTATTTTTAAGTACTTAATGATATATTAATGAATGGAGTACTAGATAGATATAATATTCTACATGCATGAATGAAGAAATAGTTAGATCTAATATTCTACATGCATGAATAAGAATTACTTCTTAACCAAGAGGTTAGACTAAATAAATAAAGATAACAAGGTACAACCATATATCTCCACTCATTCCTAGGCTCCAAGCACCTGAGTATTTTATTCACCCATAGAGCTATCTTAGGTGAGACTGTGCAGTACACCCTATGTGTTGTGTTACCTTCTGGTTTACTAGGGGGGTTGATAGTTTTAAATGGATTTTGTTGGAAGCTTGTTAAATCTGAACCTAGGTCAACCTATGACAATATGGGAAGATCAGATTAGATGAATGAAAAATTAGAATAACAAACCAACAGTTAGTAAAGGAAAAATGTATACCATCTTGTGTGAGCACCGTGTTGAGCACTCAAACACCCTAAAATATTTTTGAAATTTTTTCTCTTTTGGGTACCACTTGTTTTTTTGTTTATTGTTTCTAAATTGATTCCGTTGTGTAGGGGTCATTAAGTTTTGTTTCCATGGACATGTTGAATTGAAAATTTTTCTCTAAAAAAGGAACTTGGCATTCCAACTAAGAATTTACAGCTAAAATTGTGACCCACACACTTATTTTCAGCATCGATGAAATCCGAGCAGTAAAATGCCCACGTAGAAATCATAATCTCTGATATCTTATGTATCCCATCAACGTTAGTGAAGAATGAGAGGGAAAAACATTGACATGGGCCATGATGAACCTTCTATAACTGATTACTAATTTATGGCTTGGGGTTGGTGATGTTAGCATATATTATTGATAAACGGCGTGATTTTATCCCTGTGGTGGAAAAATGCATGAAAGTGGGATAAAAACCCACTTTTGGCTCTTATCCTAAGTTTTTGATGGTTGGGCGGCCTTGGTGCATTGTGATAAGCATCGCGTAGATATCAGCAGCCAAAATATACATGCTTAGATCTACGACGCACAACCCATATCAGATGCCCCCTCGACATTCTTCCTTTAACGAGGGGGGGGGGTTCT
>JZKD02S1609549.1:15091-38357 GCA_000966675.3 Picea glauca | reverse complement strand
TGCCTCCTTGTCAAATCAAACCCCCCCCTTCTCATTTTCACTTACCACGTAGCTCCCCCTCCGAGCTAGAATCCCTCACTCTCTCTGACTATTGTCCTCCACTCACATCCCTCGTGGGTCTGTCACCTTTGCATTGTCACATCTCTTCCTCTCGTCTCCCAACATGTGTCTCATAATCCCGCTTCATTTCACCTCCACCATCATTTTTCATTTCCCCCTGCTGACCAATCACACTCCTCTCCATTCACCACATCATCCCTCTCGCACCTTTACACCTCAGTTCTTTTGTACTAGTACCCATGCTCTCCAAGTCACTACTCCACCAACTGCATCACTCCACATGGTCATCAATCATTCGTTGTTCCATGTTGGTTTTCACTAGTCACCTCACCTGCTAACCCTCGTCTTCTTCCACATCCACCTACTATCTTCCCGGTCAGCATCTAGCAGAGATCCCAGTGGCACAGTTTCATAGTGCGACCAACATGTTTTCCAGGTGCCGAGTTGAATTGGGTCTTCCTGATCCCGATGAATACAATTAATGAAGGTGAGGAAGGTTGGTGAAACCTCATCTCACTCCTTAAATGGAAATCCAAAAGGACCGTCACCAAGTCGGCTCTTCTACAAGTCCCTTCTGAAACACGATTGCGTCTGACAAAAGCTCATGCCTGACAGAAGACTGCATGTGCAGTTTGCCAGAGAGAAAGCAGAGGTAAGGACTTGAATGCAAAGACTCGTGCATGCCTCTGTTGTTAGTGGTGAATTTTTTTGAGTATATAGAGGCCATTTGGATATTTTGTCCAAGTCGATGGTTGATCTAGGCTCCTGTATTGTAAATTTTTTATGAAGCTTTTGGTTTTTTGGTTATGTATCTGTATTTGAGAATTATTGTTTAATATAAGTCCTATTTTTTCCTCCATCTTATTATGCATATGGTACTGAAATTTCATGATTGAAGGATTCACATGATTGTTGTGACTATGTTGTAATGGATGTTTGATTGTAGTGTTGTTATAGCATTTTCAGTTTCCCGAAACTCCGAATCCAAGAGGATATTGTTTTCTAAGTTTTTCCTCCTAGGCTATTGGAAGACCTGATTTCCATAGTAGACCTTTACATTTTCTCCTCAATTTCTTCCTCCTACTCACCCTTACTACAACTTATTGACTGAAGTTGAATCAAGACCTCAACTACTTGTGCATGCTAGTCCATTTTTCTGAGTTAAAACGATATTGTCTTGAGCCTGCACCCATTTGACCTCTTTAAAACCAACCTATGACATAAAACTATGATAGGTAATGGGATTACCTTCGATGCAATCCGAGGGTGACTCCCAGTGCTAACATTTCTGGCGCCGCTGCCAGGGATGAATTGAATACTTTTCCCTAGGATAGAATGACAAAGAAGCTTTGATTCTGAAGGTGCATCATATATCAGTACCATTGAATATTGCAACTTGCGCCTGATGACTCCATTGTTTCAATTATGGATCCTAAAGGTAGACACACGAGGTCCACTTCACTTCTGCCTCTAGCAACATTTGAAGCTAACCCAAAGGAAATTATCAGAAAGGAAAAGACTGTTCAAAACGGTACCTCCACTATTGTACCAAGTTTTTCTGATAATTTGCATAATCCCTCTTTACAAAATCTAGTAACTGTTTATGATTCTCCTATTATACAAACTGCTGGAGTTTCAATAAATTTAAGTTTTGGGAGTTTTCCTGTCGATTTCTCCCCTCCTATTCTTGGTTTGGAAGGAGAGAGCTTTGACACCCCTTTCTCCACCAAAGTTGTGAAGTGGAAGGAGAGAGATTTGACCTTAGAATATTTTCCTACTCCAGACTTTGCTACTCCTCCTCATGTTAGAGTTGTTGTAGCTACAAAAGGAGAAACCTATGTTCCCTCAAGCCCCTTATCTTTATCTCCCAGAATCACGATCCCAGTTTCACCTGTCCTAATTCCACCCCCTCCGGGTTCTCCTCTAGTTCACATCCCAAGGGTAGGTGCTAATCCCCCCAGAACTAGAATGGAATCTATAGTATCTGTGAGGTTTTCCCCTCTCATTATTCCTCAGCCTCTCAATTCCTTCCCAGTTGATGGCTACCTTAAGTAGTTGCCCAAGTTCATAGGTGAATGAGACATAACTGTAGATGGAAACCTTGAAGCCTTTTATAGTTTTACAAATAATCATGCCATTGAGAACGAAGATGTATGGATGAGGATTTTTGTTCATATCCTTGATGGTGATGCTAGAAAGTGGTTTAGGGTCTTTCCTCCTGGATCTATTGATGGTATTGAAGCCCTAGATGAAGCCTTATTAAAAAATTGGGGGGATTAAAAAGATTTATTGTACTATATTACAGAGTTTGGATGACTAAAGAAAGGGGAAGGGGAATTTTTTTCTGACTTCTCAAAGAGGTTTAATATAATGTATCATAAAATTCCCACTTATATTAAGCATACGGAAACCTCTGCAAAGATTACTTATTCTAGTGCTTTTGACCCTAATTTCTGCCTCCTGTTAAGAGAAAGAAGAGCTACTTCCTTGGATCATATGAAAGATCCAGCCATTGAAGTACAATCTAATATATTGGCAGTTGATAAGCTTAGGAGTAAGGCTGATAGATACAGAAGAAAAGGTAGGTCTGAAGGTTAGACTTCTAGTTCCTTTGTTTCCCCCCCTCAAATGGATGAAGTAACTAAGTTACTAAAATCACTTTCTGTTAGAATGGAAAGATTGGAATTGGAAGGAAACCATAACTACAAAAATCCCCAAAATATTGATAACAGAGGCAATTTCAGGAGGCCTAACAATGCTCCTCATATTCTTCCGAGAGATCAGAGAAGAAAGGATAGATATGATCAGAAAATCCAAGCTACTCTCCAAAATAATCTTGTTATCGATGAAGAAGGAGAGGAAGAAGATCTTGATCTTGAAATCCATCTTGCAGACACGTCCTCATTTCCTCATTTGACTCAATATGCATACGAGGAGTCTCTCATGGATAGTCAACTTAATGATCTGAGAAAATGAGACAAGGCCAGCAACAACCCTAACATATATAACCTCGAGTCCAAGAAGAAAGAAGGAATGTTTGATGTTTTTGAGCATCCTACCAAAGAAAATAATCTTGTTGAAGATGCAACAGACATCAACAAAGGTAAGAAATCACAGAACCCCCCACCAGTGGTTAACTGTTATGTCCCAAAATTTATAGAAACTCTAAATCACCTTTCCTCTTTTAATTTTGAGTATGAAATACAAATAATTAGAATCCCTATACCCATTTCAGAGCTGGTCAAGCATGAAGACTTCAAAAGGTTTTGTCTCCAAACTATTACATCCTGAGCCTTCATATCATTCCATAGACTCGGTAAACCTCCAAGATGAGAAGCCTACAGTCATCCTAGGTCCTTTGGTGGAAGATAGAGATGATTCATCCCCTCCCTTCTATACTTCATTGAACATACATGACAAGGTGTTGCACAACTGTTTGATGGATTCAAGGGCATCTCACAATATTATGCCTAAGATTCTCATGGAAGAGATTATTCTAGAGATTACAAAATATTATCATGATCTATATTCATTTGACTCTAGGAAGGTGAACTGCCTTGGGGTTATCAAAGAATTGGTCATATCTCTATTCCAGTTGCCGATGAAAAGAGTGATCATGGACATCCTGGTAGCTGATGTTCCCCCTAAGTTAGGGATGCTTTTGTCTAGATATTGGATAAAAATACTGGGGGGAACTTTGCAGCCTATGCTACCATTTCGGTGTTTGGGGGTGAGCATAGAAGGCTTTACAGGGAAGATCAGTTGGCCTACATTATTAGTGATGAAGAAAACCCAACAAACCATCCTATCTTTTCTCTTGACATAGATTTGGGATCTATTTTTTTGCAGCTCATCGAAGCCCCTGAACCTCCTCTGGAAATCAGAAAGAGGCCCATTACTTTTTTTGAAAATTCCCCTCCTATCACCTCTGTGTGGAAAATGTTCTTCGATGGAGCTTCTTCTAAGGAAGGTGTTGGTGCTGGAGTGGTTTTTGTTTCACCTACTCAAGAGAATATAAATCTATCCTACAAGTTAGAATTTGAAGATACCAATAATGTAGTAGAGTATGAAGCTCTTGTATTACGTTTGAGGGTTGCAAAAGATATGGGGATTGAAGAGATTTTAGTATTTGGGGATGCTAAGTTAATTGTCAATTAGATCAGAAATATTTATGAAGCTAAGCACCCTAGACTAAGAACTTATAGAAATAAAGTGTGGGACCTTATTGACATTTTTTTCCTAGATTTCAACATTTCATTTATTCCAAGAGAAGAAAACATCACGGTTGATTCTTTGGTTATTTCAGCAAGCAATTTCAGAGTCCCTTTGCCACCAAAGCTCAAGTATGATGTATAAGTAAAATACAGACACTCTATACCTAACAATGTCAAGAATTGGAAAGTATTTGAGGATGTTCTTGAGATTAAAAGATTCCTTGAGACTTTTGATGAGTTTTACGCACTACATATTGATCAAGATCAGGATTCTAAAATTAGTCCTCACGCTGATGTTTTCCTGAACAAAATTGCTAATCATCATATTGTTGAGTTACCTAGCAATCAAATTTCGAAGGGAAAGTTCCTTTGGAAAGACTATTTGATAGGAATGATGTGGCAATGAAAGTTAAAGGATCGGTTGATGATGTTGATGTAACTGAATGCAACATTGGTATGGAGAAAGATCCAAAATTTGTCAAGTTGTCGAGCAGTCTGTCAAGGGAACAAAGGGTGGAATATGCTTAGATATTAAAATAATTTTCTGATGTATTTTCCTAGACATATGAATATCTCAAAACATATGATACAAGCATCATCGAGCATAAGATCCCATTTAAGGTAGAGGCCAAACCATTTAGGAAGAAATTGAGACAAATAAATCCTATGCTACTGCCTATTATGGAGAGGGAGGTAAAGAAGTTGTTGGATGCCCAGATTATTGTTCCTTTGAGATATTTTGAATGGGTGGCCAACCTGGCTCCAGTAAGGAAGAAGAGTGGAGAAATCAGACTTTGTGTTGATTTTCAGAACCTGAACAAAATCTCTATAAAGGACAATTACCCCTTGCCAAATATGGAGCACATATTACAGAGGGTGACAGGTGCATCTAGGATGTCCATGATTGATGGATTTTCTGGATACAATCAGATTTTTGTCTTTCTTGAGGATAGAGAGATGAAAACCTTCACTATTCCTTGGGGTACATTCATGTATGCTAATATTCCCTTTGGATTGATGAATGCAGGGGAAACCTTTCAATGAGCTATGGACATCACCTTCATTTGAGAAAAATATAAGTTTGTGGTCATCTATTTGGATGACATAATAGTGTTCTCGTGATCTGATAAAGAGCATTGTAGTCATTTGAAAAGGGTCTTTTTGAAATGTAGAAGGTATGGTATTTCCCTAAATCCCAAAAATTCTCTATTTTCCATGNAGAAACCTATGTTCCCTCAAACCCCTTATATTTATCTCCCAGAATCACGATCCCAGTTTCACCTGTCCTAATTCCACCCCCTCCGGGTTCTCCTCTAGTTCACATCCCAAGGGCAGGTGCTAATCCCCCCAGAACTCGAATGGAAGCTATAGTATCTATGAGGTTTTACCCTCTCATTATTCCTCAGCCTCTCAATTCCTTCCCAGTTGATGGCTACCTTAAGCAGTTGCCCAAGTTCATAGGTGAATGAGACATAACTATAGATGGAAACCTTGAAGCCTTTTATAGTTTTACAAATAATCATGCCATTGAGAACGAAGATGTATGGATGAGGATTTTTGTTCATATCCTTGATGGTTATGCTAGAAAGTGGTCTAGGGTCTTTCCTCCTGGATCTATTGATGGTATTGAAGCCCTAGATGAAGCCTTATTAAAAAATTGGGGGGATTAAAAAGATTTCTTGTACTATATTACAGAGTTTGGATGACTAAAGAAAGGGGAAGGGGAATTTGTTTCTGACTTCTCAAAGAGGTTTAATATAATGTATCATAAAATTCCCACTTATATTAAGCATACAGAAACCTCTGCAAAGATTACTTATTCTAGTGCTTTTGACCCTAATTTCTGCCTCCTGTTAAGAGAAAGAAGAGTTACTTCCTTGGATCATATGAAAGATCCATCCATTGAAGTACAATCTAATATATTGGCAGTTGATAAGCTTAGGAGTAAGGATGATAGATACAGAAGAAAAGGTAGGCCTGAAGGTTAGACTTCTAGTTCCTTTGTTTCCCCCCCTCAAATGGATGAAGTAACTAAGTTACTAAAATCACTTTCTGTTAGAATGGAAAGATTGGAATTGGGAGGAAACCATAACTACAAAAATCCCCAAAATATTGATAACAGAGGCAATTTCAGGAGGCCTAACAATGCTCCTCATATTCTTCCAAGAGATCAGAGAAGAAAGGATAGATATGATCAGAAAATCCAAGATACTCTCCAAAATAATCTTCTTATCGATGAAGAAGGAGAGGAAGAAGATCTTGATCCTGAAATCCATCTTGCAGACACCTCTTCTTTTCCTCATTTGACTCAATATGCATACAAGGAGTCTCTCATGGATAGTCAAATTAATGATCTGAGAAAATGAGACAAGGCCAGCAACAACCCTAACATATATAACCATGGGTCCAAGAAGAAATAAGGAATGTTTGATGTTCTTGAGCATCCTACCAAAGAAAATAATCCTGTTGAAGATGCAACAGACATCAACAAAGGTAAGAAATCACAGAACCCCCCACCAGTGGTTAAATGTTATGTCCCAGAAGTTATAGAAACTCTAAATCACCTTTCCTCTTTTAATTTTGAGTATGAAATACAAATAATTAGAATCCCTATACCCATTTCAGAGCTGGTCAAGCATGAAGACTTCAAAAGGTTCCTCTCCAAACTATTACATCCTGAGCCTTCATATCATTCCATAGACTCGGTAAACCTCCAAGATGAGAAGCCTGCAGTCATCCTAGGTCCTTTGGTGGAAGATAGAGATGATTCATCCCCTCCCTTCTATACTTCATTGAACATACATGACAAGGTGTTGCACAACTGTTTGATGGATTCAGGGGCATATCATAATATTATGCCTAAGATTCTCATGGAAGAGATTATTCTGGAGATTACAAAATCTTATCATGATCTATATTCATTTGACTCTAGGAAGGTTTACTACCTTGGGGTTATCAAAGAATTGGTCGTATCTCTATTCCAGCTACCGATGAAAAGAGTGATCATGGACATCCTGGTAGTTGATGTTCCCGCTAAGTTAGGGATGCTTTTGTCTAGATATTGGATAAAAATACTGGGGGAACTTTGCAGATGGACCTCACCTATGCTACCATTTCGGTGTTTGGGGGTGAGAATAGAAGGCTTTATAGGGAAGATCAGTTGGCCTACATTATTAGTGATGAAGAAAACCCAACAAACCATCCTATCTTTTCTCTTGACATAGATTTGGGATCTATTTTTTTGCAGCTCATCGAAGCCCCTAAACCTCCTCTGGAAATCAGAAAGAGGACCATTACTTTTTTTGAAAATTCCCCTCCTATCACCTCTGTGTGGAAAATGTTCTTCGATGGAGCTTCTTCTAAGGAAGGTGTTGGTGCTGGAGTGGTTTTTGTTTCACCTACTCAAGAGAATATAAATCTATCCTACAAGTTAGAATTTGAAGATACCAATAATGTAGTAGAGTATGAAGCTCTTGTATTACGTTTGAGGGTTGCAAAAGATATGGGGATTGAAGAGATTTTAGTATTTGGGGATGCTAAGTTAATTGTCAATTAGATCAGAAATATTTATGAAGCTAAGCACCCTAGACTAAGAACTTATAGAAATAAAGTGTGGGACCTTATTGACATTTTTTTCCTAGATTTCAACATTTCATTTATTCCAAGAGAAGAAAACATCACGGTTGATTCTTTGGTTATTTCAGCAAGCAATTTCAGAGTCCCTTTGCCACCAAAGCTCAAGTATGATGTATAAGTAAAATACAGACACTCTATACCTAACAATGTCAAGAATTGGAAAGTATTTGAGGATGTTCTTGAGATTAAAAGATTCCTTGAGACTTTTGATGAGTTTTACGCACTACATATTGATCAAGATCAGGATTCTAAAATTAGTCCTCACGCTGATGTTTTCCTGAACAAAATTGCTAATCATCATATTGTTGAGTTACCTAGCAATCAAATTTCGAAGGGAAAGTTCCTTTGGAAAGACTATTTGATAGGAATGATGTGGCAATGAAAGTTAAAGGATCGGTTGATGATGTTGATGTAACTGAATGCAACATTGGTATGGAGAAAGATCCAAAATTTGTCAAGTTGTCGAGCAGTCTGTCAAGGGAACAAAGGGTGGAATATGCTTAGATATTAAAATAATTTTCTGATGTATTTTCCTAGACATATGAATATCTCAAAACATATGATACAAGCATCATCGAGCATAAGATCCCATTTAAGGTAGAGGCCAAACCATTTAGGAAGAAATTGAGACAAATAAATCCTATGCTACTGCCTATTATGGAGAGGGAGGTAAAGAAGTTGTTGGATGCCCAGATTATTGTTCCTTTGAGATATTTTGAATGGGTGGCCAACCTGGCTCCAGTAAGGAAGAAGAGTGGAGAAATCAGACTTTGTGTTGATTTTCAGAACCTGAACAAAATCTCTATAAAGGACAATTACCCCTTGCCAAATATGGAGCACATATTACAGAGGGTGACAGGTGCATCTAGGATGTCCATGATTGATGGATTTTCTGGATACAATCAGATTTTTGTCTTTCTTGAGGATAGAGAGATGAAAACCTTCACTATTCCTTGGGGTACATTCATGTATGCTAATATTCCCTTTGGATTGATGAATGCAGGGGAAACCTTTCAATGAGCTATGGACATCACCTTCATTTGAGAAAAATATAAGTTTGTGGTCATCTATTTGGATGACATAATAGTGTTCTCGTGATCTGATAAAGAGCATTGTAGTCATTTGAAAAGGGTCTTTTTGAAATGTAGAAGGTATGGTATTTCCCTAAATCCCAAAAATTCTCTATTTTCCATGCGGGAGGGAAAATTATTGGGGCACATAATATTAGCTGAGGGAGTGAGGATTGATCCCAGTAGGGTAGAAGCTATCCAAACCTTGTCACTCCCTATATCTAGGAGAGAAGTTTAGTACTTCTTGGGGGAAATTAATTTTCTGAGAAAGTTTGTTTCTAATTTTGCTGAAATGGTAAAATATATTACATCCATGTTGAGGAAGGGGAATGAAGTTAAATGGACTTCTGAGTCTCAAAATTATTTTGATCAAATAAAAAGGGCCTTGACTGAAGCACCTGTGCTTATCAGTCCCGATTACTCAAAGAATTTTCTTGTTTTTCCTTTTCTTCATTTGATACAGTAGCAACGATTTTATTGTTGAATAATAATGAAGGATTGGAGAAGCCCATTTCCTTTTTCAGTAGGGCATTGAGAGATGTTGATCGGAAATAGGATAGCATGGAAAAACATGCTTATGCTTTGGTGAAAGACCTCAAGGATTTGAGGGTCTATGTATTGAATTCAAAGGCCATTGTATATGTCCCTTCATCTTCTATGAAGGAGATTCTCGTTCAGCCTAACATAGATGGAAGAAGGAGGAGGTGGATTACCAAAATCCTTGAATTTGATCTAGAAATAAATCCCACCAAATTGGTAAAAGGTCAAGGATTAGCTAGGATGTTGGTTGAATCTAATTGCAAAGGTTTGGGAGTAAATTTCACCAACACTTGCTCAGAAAATCAACAGGCTGAGTTGTCTGATAAAGATCCTTAAGAAATCCCTCCATTGGTAGGACGTGATTAGTACAAGGACATTATATATTTTCTACAAAAGTTACAGCCCCCTGATGGTATGGAGAAGAAAAGGGAAAGATATTTGAAACTTAAAGATANCCATTACTTTTTTTGAAAATTCCCCTCCTATCACCTCTGTGTGGAAAATGTTCTTCGATGGAGCTTCTTCTAAGGAAGGTGTTGGTGCTGGAGTGGTTTTTGTTTCACCTACTCAAGAGAATATAAATCTATCCTACAAGTTAGAATTTGAAGATACCAATAATGTAGTAGAGTATGAAGCTCTTGTATTACGTTTGAGGGTTGCAAAAGATATGGGGATTGAAGAGATTTTAGTATTTGGGGATGCTAAGTTAATTGTCAATTAGATCAGAAATATTTATGAAGCTAAGCACCCTAGACTAAGAACTTATAGAAATAAAGTGTGGGACCTTATTGACATTTTTTTCCTAGATTTCAACATTTCATTTATTCCAAGAGAAGAAAACATCACGGTTGATTCTTTGGTTATTTCAGCAAGCAATTTCAGAGTCCCTTTGCCACCAAAGCTCAAGTATGATGTATAAGTAAAATACAGACACTCTATACCTAACAATGTCAAGAATTGGAAAGTATTTGAGGATGTTCTTGAGATTAAAAGATTCCTTGAGACTTTTGATGAGTTTTACGCACTACATATTGATCAAGATCAGGATTCTAAAATTAGTCCTCACGCTGATGTTTTCCTGAACAAAATTGCTAATCATCATATTGTTGAGTTACCTAGCAATCAAATTTCGAAGGGAAAGTTCCTTTGGAAAGACTATTTGATAGGAATGATGTGGCAATGAAAGTTAAAGGATCGGTTGATGATGTTGATGTAACTGAATGCAACATTGGTATGGAGAAAGATCCAAAATTTGTCAAGTTGTCGAGCAGTCTGTCAAGGGAACAAAGGGTGGAATATGCTTAGATATTAAAATAATTTTCTGATGTATTTTCCTAGACATATGAATATCTCAAAACATATGATACAAGCATCATCGAGCATAAGATCCCATTTAAGGTAGAGGCCAAACCATTTAGGAAGAAATTGAGACAAATAAATCCTATGCTACTGCCTATTATGGAGAGGGAGGTAAAGAAGTTGTTGGATGCCCAGATTATTGTTCCTTTGAGATATTTTGAATGGGTGGCCAACCTGGCTCCAGTAAGGAAGAAGAGTGGAGAAATCAGACTTTGTGTTGATTTTCAGAACCTGAACAAAATCTCTATAAAGGACAATTACCCCTTGCCAAATATGGAGCACATATTACAGAGGGTGACAGGTGCATCTAGGATGTCCATGATTGATGGATTTTCTGGATACAATCAGATTTTTGTCTTTCTTGAGGATAGAGAGATGAAAACCTTCACTATTCCTTGGGGTACATTCATGTATGCTAATATTCCCTTTGGATTGATGAATGCAGGGGAAACCTTTCAATGAGCTATGGACATCACCTTCATTTGAGAAAAATATAAGTTTGTGGTCATCTATTTGGATGACATAATAGTGTTCTCGTGATCTGATAAAGAGCATTGTAGTCATTTGAAAAGGGTCTTTTTGAAATGTAGAAGGTATGGTATTTCCCTAAATCCCAAAAATTCTCTATTTTCCATGTGGGAGGGAAAATTATTGGGGCACATAATATTAGCCGAGGGAGTGAGGATTGATCCCAGTAGGGTAGAAGCTATCCAAACCTTGTCACTCCCTATATCTAGGAGAGAAGTTTAGTACTTCTTGGGGAAAATTAATTTTCTGAGAAGGTTTGTTTCTAATTTTGCTGAAATGGTAAAATATATTACAGCCATGTTGAGGAAGGGGAATGAAGTTAAATGGACTTCTGAGTCTCGAAATTATTTTGATCAAATAAAAAGGGCCTTGACTGAAGCACCTGTGCTTATCAGTCCCGATTACTCAAAGAATTTTCTTATTTTTCCTTTTCTTCATTTGATACAGTAGCAACGATTTTATTGTTGAATAATAATGAAGGATTGGAGAAGCCCATTTCCTTTTTCAGTAGGGCATTGAGAGATGTTGAGTTGAAATAGGATAGCATGAAAAAACATGCTTATGCTTTGGTGAAAGACCTCAAGGATTTGAGGGTCTATGTATTGCATTCAAAGGCCATTGTATATGTCCCTTCATCTTCTATGAAGGAGATTCTCGTTCATCCTGACATGGATGGAAGAAGGAGGAGGTGGATTACCAAAATCCTTGAATTTGATCTAGAAATAAATCCCATCAAATTGGTAAAAGGTCAAGGATTAGCCAGGATGTTGGTTGAATCTAATTGCAAAGGTTTGGGAGTAAATTTCACCAACACTTGCTCAGAAAGTCAACAGGCTGAGTTGTCTGATAAAGATCCTCAAGAAATCCCTCCATTGGTAGGATGTGCTTAGTACAAGGACATTATATATTTTCTACAAAAGTTACAGCCCCCTGATGGTATGGAGAAGAAAAGGGAAAGATATTTGAAACTTAAAGATATTAAATATTGTCTCATTAACAAAACCTTGTACTGGAAAGACCCCGTGGGAGTGATTTTGAGATGTCTAGACCCGTAGAAGGCCCAAAGAATTATGTTTGATTTTCATGATAGTCTATGTGGGGGGCATCACTTCTGGAGGACCACAACCTATAATATTCTCAGGGCTAGGTATTTCTAGCCTAGTCTGTTCATTGATGTCAGTGCAAAGATCAGGGCTTGTGTTAAATGTCAAAAATTCACTGGAAAGAAGCAACTCAAGTTCTTTCCATTGAATCTTGTGGTAGCTTCGGGACCCTTTTAGTAGTGGGGCCTAGATTTCATTGGGGAAATTCATTCATATTCTAATGGTCAACACAAGTGGATCTTGACTACCACTGATTACTTTACCAAGTGGATAGAAGTTATTCCCACAAAGAGTGCTTCTCACAAGGTAATCATTGGTTTTCTTAAGGATATGATAGAAAGGTTTGGTTGTCCAAAAAGAATTTTCACTGATGATGTTGCATCCTTTAAGACCAAACCATTGATCCAGTTCTGTGAACAATTTGGAATTTCATTGATTCACTCAATTCCTTACTACCCCCAAGGAAATGGATTGGTAGAGTCCTCTAACAAGAGCCTTATAAATATCATCAAAAGACTGCTAGAGGACAACAAGAAAGCATGTGATTCAAATATCAAACTTTCTCTGTGGGATAATTAGAGTGACGAAAAAGAGGTCCCTTGGTGTCTCTCCTTTTCAGCTGGTATATGGAGTTGAGTCCATTTTTCCTTCTCATCTCACCTTTCCTGTGGAAAAATTATTGCAAGACTTCCAAGGAGAGGATGATGATATGATCAGAAGGATACAACAACTGGTGGAAGTGAAACAGGCTAGATATCAGTTACTAGACAAAGCACATCAACATCAACAGAAGATCAAGCAGGATTTTGACAGGAGAGTAAGAAAAGAGGATTTCCAGCTGGGAGATCTAGTACTCAAATGGGACGTGCCCAAGCAGGAAAAATGAAAACATGACAAATTTGAAGCCTTGTGGATTGGCCCCTTTAGAATTTCTGAGATATTTCCAAATAAGACCTACAAGTTGCAGGATTTGGAGGATTCTGAAGTTTTTGGTGGCCCTGTTAATGGGCATTTTCTGAAGAATATTTTTGTTTGAGCCATGAATGGATTCCCATGTCATTGTAAATATAATTTTTATTTTATTTTTTGTTTTAATGAAGGGACTCCACAAACCAATATTAAAGGCACTTAATCTATAGAAAGAGTTCTTAGAGCCTCGTAGGCAGGTCTCTATCCCACATGGAGCCTAATTTTAGAACATATTAGTGATAAACGGTGTGTTTTTAGCCCTATGGTGGAAAAATGCATGAAATCATGATAAAACCCCACTTTTGGCTCTTATCCTAAGTTTTTTATGGTTGGGCAGGCTTGGCACATTGGGATAAGCATTGAAAAGATATCAACAGCCAAAATCTATGCTCTCAGATCTACGACGCACAGCCCATATCGGACCCCCCCCCTCGACATTATTCCTTTAATGAGGGGGGGGGTCCGAGTTAGTGGTTTTCGGATGCAGGACCCCTACTAACTTGGTGCCTCCTCATCAACTTAGACACCCCCCCCCCATTCCACACATTTACTCTTACCACCTACCCCCCATTCGAGATAGACCGCTTACCGCCCTCGCTCCCTCCGACACCTGTCCTCCACTCACATCCCCCGTGCGCCTGTCCCCTTTCCATTGTCACATCTCTTCCTCTCATCTCCCGACATGTGTCTCATACTCCCACTTTATGTCACCTCCACCATAATTTTCGTGTCCCCCTCTTGACCAATCACACTCCTCTCCCTTCACCACATCACCCCTCCCACAACTTTACACCTCAGTTCTTGTGTACTGGTGCCCACGCTTTACCAGTCACCGCTCCACCAACTATGTCACTCCACACAACCATCAATCATTCATTGTTCCATGTCATTTCACACCATTTCCCTTGCCCACTCACCCTCTCCTTCTTCCATGTCCACCTGCCATGTTCTCGGTCAGCGTCCAGTGGGGATCCCAGTGGCACAGTTTTAGAGTGCGGCCAACATGTTTTCTAGGTGCCGAGTTGACTTGGGACATCCTGATCCCGATGAAGACACGTAATGAAGGTGAGGAAGGTTGGTGAAACCTCATCTCACTTCTTAAATGGAAATCCATAAGGATCATCAACAAGTCGGCTCTTCTGCAGGTCCCTTCTGAAACATGATTGAGTCTGACAGAAGATCACGTCTGACAGAAGACTGCATGCATAGTATTTTAGAGAGCATGTAGACATAAATCCTTAAATGCAAATACTCGAGCATGCCTCTGCTGTTAGTGGAAAATTGTTCTGAGTATATAGGGGCCATTTTGATATTTTTTCCAGTTCGATGGTTGAGCTAGGCTCCCATATTTTAAACTTTTGATGAAGCTTCTGCTTTTCTGGTTAACAAAGACTCGAGTATGCCTCTGTTGTTAGTGGTGAATTGTTTTGAGTATATAGGGGCCATTTTGATATTTTTGCCAGTTCGATGGTTGATCTAGGCTCCTGTATTGTAAACTTTTGATGAAGCTTCTGGTTTTCTGGTTATGTATCTGTATTTGAGACTTCTTGTTTAATTTAAGTCATCTTTATTCCTTCATCTTATTATGCATGTGATACTAAAAGTTCATGATTGAAGGATTCACATGGATTGTTGTGACCGTGTTGTAATGGATGTTTGATTGCAATGTTGTTATAGCATTTTCAGTTTTCTGAAACACTGAATCCAAGAGGATCTTGTTTTCTGAGTTTTTCTTCTTAGGTTGCTGGAAGACCTGATTTCCATAGAAAACCTTCAAATTTTCTCCTCAATTTCTTCCTCCTACTCACCCTTACTACAAATTACTGACTGAAGTTGAATCAAGACCTCACCTGCTTATGCATGCTGGGCCAATTTTCTGAGTTAAAACGATATTGTCTTGAGTCTGCACCCATTTGACCTCTTTAAAACCAACCTATGACGTAAACATTTGATGGGTATTGGGCTTACCTTCGATTAAATCCAAGGGTTACTTCAAGGCTAGTAGGTGAAATCCCAAATATTTAAATCGTGGAAAGTTTCATGTTGACACATCGTCGATTATCGATCACCTATGCATGTTGAACATCGGTAAGTTTCGAGGGGGGTAATTCGGGAAAAAATGTTTAAAAATATCGTCAATCGCTTATCCCTGATACCTCTTCAGCATCGGTAGGGTAGGACGTGTTTTTCAAAGTGCACATATAACAAAAAATTCCCGATTCTGAATAAACTCTTAGGAAAAGGGGCCAAATTCAAACGCCATGTGTGTTCGCCGCGTAGGCATTCTGTACGGCCTAGTTTCATCCTGGGTCACCTTAGATTTCCCCATTTCCTAGTTGCATTTCCAGGTCATATTTTCCAAATTAGAAATGTACGGCCAGATGGATCGACATCAAATATTTTTCCAAGGGATATCAATGAACATTGTCTAAGAAAAACACCGACCCCTGATCCACCCGTTTAAATTAGTGGAATTATGGGACATTTTCAGCACAAAATAAGTTTGGATTCTATCATTTAATAAGGAAATTAATGTTTCACTCTACATACGTTTTTATCCCATGCATTGACCAAATAAAAAGAATTTTAAATTGTCGATGAACCATAATGTAGCATGCTCCTGCGCCGCCAACCTACTACTGCATTTAATCTTGAGCATAATTCAGATATTGGTGACAGATTGTGTAAAACTAAGATTATGCACTGAATTGAAGAGCTAATGTGACAAGGTAAGTATTCTCTATTTTTAAATTACTAATACAATTTTTAACCCCAAATTGTTTTACACAAGTTTCTCATTTCCAGAGTAGTCAAATGAGCAAAAAGAGAACCTCGAGAGTTGCACTCAATTCTCTTAATTTCAAAACCAAGTTAAGATAGTGTGAAGGAGAGGTATGTATTGTTTTTGTTATTTTAGTGGTCTCATTTTATTTATATATCAGTATCCTCTCTGCAAGATGATGTCTAACTCTTCTCTCTATGCAGGAAAATTCTTCCAAGGAAGCCAATGACCATATGCTCGGCAAGGGCACCAAAGTTGAAGGAAGTAGAGGTTGGTGAAGGATCATCTCCTGGAGCTACGATACAGTTGGATTTTTCTTCTAAAGTGGAGCTAGTCATCAGAACATCTACTAAGAATGCATTTTCCCATCCCCCTACATTTGGCGACACAGAGGTGAGCACTAGGTCAAAGATAATGCTCCTACGATGGGGATATTTGTTCACTAGGATTAACTGGGAAGATTACCCAAAATTTATTTCCCACAACGACCTGGATGTAAGGACGCTTGATGACCAATTTTTTCCAAACATCCGATGGTCATGCCTGCATATGGTATCCTTCCAAACCTCGATGTTCGCCTGCATTGAGACAATGGGGTGAATAATTGATCATACAGATGCAATGAAGTTCCTGTTCAATGATGAGAATGGTGGATGCATTGGTGTTTTTATCCCGAAGGAGGTCCAAAAATACTACAAGCTCAAGGATCGAGAGGAGAGGTTAAACACAGATTTCATAGTGAAATTTTATGCGTTCCATGACACCAAAAAATTGATGGCCTCCTGGTGGAAGGAAGAAAAAAATTCATAAACCGGACCAACGATTGGTACAGGATAACAAATCTAAGAGAGCCATACATCTATTTAATCACTTTGATCTATCGATTTTATGGAGAGAGATATTGCACTAAGTTTTTGGAGGCATGAATTCCCTTGGCATACACTGTGGCCATCTCCGGGAGTAGCTTAAACTAGAGAGAAATCATTTCTAAACAATTGAGCACCAACATATTACAGGACCAAACACCAAAGCATGGAGAAGCACCTGCGTTTTACATGGCATCGTACCTGTTGGACGTAATATACATAAGGAACATCTTCACATGCATGAATATGAGATGGCATGTCATTGAGCTACTTGTACATGTCTACTTCGACATTCTGTGGGAAAATAGGTACAAAAAATCATATGCTCTCATCTACGATGAATTCATAGCTTAGGTTTATTTTATTTTAAGAGAGAATTTCCAATACTTTCGAAAACAACCAAGAAAATGATCTCAAAGGTAGGCCAATGGTACCTAGAAGAAACCAATACATATATCAAGGTGTTTGGGGCTACAAGCGCACCACATATACTACCTAGTAACGTCCCATAACGAATCATCGTGGGAGAAATCTGTTACCAAACCATCTTGCAGGGTTATAATGCCACTCTGGTCAAACACAAGAAGTGAGCATTCATACCCTCTGGTTTCCATATGGGGTTTTACATGGTGAAGGATACTACTCAATATAAATAAGAGGGTTTCATATAGATGGAATACACATTCCCCATAGGATGATTTCACAAACATGGCCCTAGAGGCCTGGTACTTAAACATGCATCACAAGTCTCCTTTTGCTAGCCATACGCACATGATAATTTTGAAGACGAAATATTTACAGAATTTTCTCAGGACTGGAAGGAGGTGTTGCAGAGGAAAGCTAACCCAAAATTTAACACGGTGAATATTGAAGAGAATTTTGAGACTATAGAACAATCAACTCAGGAATCCCTCAGAGTTAGAGATGAAAGCAGAGAAATCAAAGCGACAAAGGCGTAGAGAAGAGGAATGTTGTTACTAGAAGAAGCTCAAATATTCATAGAAAGGATACAAGACAAACCCATGCTTGAACCTTTGATATAACCCTTGAGGTTCACCTCGATTGACACAAGAAATATCAAAGAAGAGAAAATCGACTCAGAAACAATTCTACTGGAGGAAACCGTCGATCTAGAAAAACCCATAGTTTCGTTACCACAAGCTAGATCATCGGTGATTATTCCATCCCAATAAGAGATTCAAATAAAATCAGGTGAAATAGGAGTGTCGAACATTCTCTTTGATTTTATTACCATCGATGATGATGAAGAGAGGTCATAGGTCTCACTTATAACTTTATTACCAATCATAGAGGAGACATAACCAGAGGGAACATCTACTCCAACTCTTGATGCTTCAATTCTAAACCCTTTGTAGAGTGACCATGAGGCTGAGAGTACCTTAGACATTGAATTTATCAACCAATCAAAGACTCTGAAAGACATATCCAAGGAGGATCTAGGGTCTGGTGAATAGGAAGAGGAATTGCGACAACTAGATATCGACACCTCAATAGTCGATCACCAAGTTATTTTTGATCCTGTGACTATTTATCCACCTAAGTTCGACACTACACTAACCAACGAACACCATCTGGAGGTTAAGTCACTAGAACATACATAATTTTCCCCTGTCAAATAAGTACAAGAGTCGGTCCTAGAACAAATATATAGGGCAAGAAGCATGGGAAACACTTTGACCTGGGGAGACCTATAGATCCCTGAGCCTATGGATGAGGTCATCAATAAACAAGTGATTTCTTATGATAGAAAGAGGAAATCCATAATGAGGAGGAAAACCAAGAAAAGGAGGCTCATGATGGATAACACGCTTCTTATCAACATAGAAGAAAAGTTTCTCAACACAGAAAATGTGAAGACAACTAAGTTAATTGGCATAGATATGGATATGAATGATGCCACCCTGGATCAGGTAAACCAAGATGAAAAGAAACTAGCCACCACAAATAAGGAGCTAGACCATATGCACCATATGGTGAAATATTATAAGGACTCAATGCAAGCAACATTTTTCCTGAAGAGTGAATTTCGAGAAGCATATGCACAATACACGAGCGAAATACATCTCTTCACTCCATGCATAGCCAATTTTCAAGAAGACACTCCCATGGCACTGACAACTTGTAAAGACATGGAGATATGGTATGAAAAGGAATACCAATATGTATAATGAATTGATTATATCAGTGAAGTATAGAAGAGTCGAGTCATGAAGGAGAATGAAATCTAAGTGTTGATGGATAGAAACATATCCTAAATTAGGAAGGAAGTCAAATACTGGGTAAGTATGGCCCAGGAACCTCAACAAAAGATATAGGAAATGTGCATTGAGTGAGAGAAAAGTTAGGAGAAGATCAATCGGGAGATGAAATACATCATCCTTCCAGAGTTCGACTCACCTGAAGACTTTATCGATTTGCATGACATAGTGGAACAACATGAAAAATAGGACTTAGTGTGGGAAGCAGAGATTGTGTGGGTGGAGAGCATGACACCAGGTCAGATAAAGAAGTTTATGGAACACGCGATCAAGGCTCACACAACACTACATCATTTAAGTGCCAAGGTGATCATATATAGAGAATGGGTAATAGAGATAAAGGAAAATCTTTCATCCTTGATGGAATGACATAGATTCATGTATTCTAATGCATGCGAGGATCACTTCGTCAAGTGGTCATAGTATGAGAAGAATCATCCACTCTAGTAGAACCACTAGATGATCTTAGGAGAACAAAGATATCACGCTGCCATGTGTCATTCTTTCATTTTACTTAACTCAAAATTTTACTAGTTGTTTTAAGTTAGTGATTCTTTATAAATATGGGGATCGAACTTTTGGGAAGGGTCGATGGTTTTGGGGAAGGACCTTCTTTTTTAGAATTGTAAAGAATTATTTCTGAGGGACTTTAATTAATAATTTTTGTTTAGAACTAGAGACAGATTTTATTTTCATCAAAGGCATTATGTGATTGGATTGAGGAGGAACTACTTCCATAGTTGAATTCAGTAGTTGATGTTGTAATGAGTAAGAGTTTCTAAATCTATTGATAAGCTAACTTTTCAATACTTTAACAGCTCTTTTGTTCTAAATGATGAAAAGTGAATCGTTGTGTTAATATGTGATTGATGGTAGAGCTAAGGAAACTATTTTCTTTCACTTATCTTATTTCATGCATATTTTCTTCCCATAATGGTATCTCAGTTAGTGTTGAAATAACAAGAAGTTAACGTATTATTACTAGACTTGTAATAGGTGTGAATATCGTTGTCTATGCGCTAGAGCACGAGGGTTATCCCAGGCTCAACATTCTTCAGTAGTTAATATTTCCCTCTATCAGTTGGTTTATACCATCACACATTAATTTATCAGACTCATCTAATAATAGAAAATACAAAAAAAGAAATGTTTAACCTGAAGGAGGAACTTTCACAGAAACATATCATGTCAATCACAAAGTAAATCCCATCGATAAATTGGCCAGATCGAAAGATATGGAGAACCATTCCACCCATCAAACACTGCAAAGTCTAATTGGGCCTCTAAGGTGGGTTTGGTTCCTTCTATTGAGTCAAAGGATCTCAGACCCCTCAACAGAATTGGCACTATAAGGAGGGCATGGACAAATGAATGGCTAACGATATTTTTGATAATATATTTCACATATCCTACAGATTCAAAACAACTCACATGCATGGATAGTCATTCTCAAGAGAACCCACATATAGAGAGTACTCCTTAAATGAGTAACTCACCTCAACACGAGGAAGTAGAACACCTATTCCTTGAAACAACTTATGCTCTTCCCCACGAGAAGTTGAACTAGTTCAAAAGAATCACAAGAGCTTCCACTGTAAAAATTGGATCGCTGACCTTAGATCCATTAATTCCTCATAGTAAAAAAGTAAGAAGACCCATTGTTGACACCCTTGAGTAGGTTTTTTTTCACACAATAGAAGACTTGATTTATTTTTCCCTCACTAAGATCGAACAACCCCTTAATTTGATCCCCGAAACACCAGCTGGTAACTACTCTAAACCTAACGATTTCAAATCTGACGAGGAAGGGTCTAACTCAGATCACTCGGCTTTGGAATTAGATAACATGGAGGATAATAATGATAAAAATGAAGAAAGGGGAAATCAACCTCAAAATAATCAACCATAGTTGGCCAAAGATTCTCTAGAAATCCAAGGACGGGTACATAACCTACCCTGACATAAAAAAAATTACTTCCCAAATTTGACCCTGAAACCTTTGGATTACATAAATACCATATTAAAAAGTTCATACTAGCTGTAAGACTGATGAACATACAACATGATGATGTAGTGTGTAGAATTTTTCCCTATACCTTTGATAATTCAGCCTCGACTTGGTATTTAACTTGCTTGTTGAATCCATAACTAGTTGGATGAAGTTTCAAAAAGATTTCTTAGACAAATTTGCAAAAGAAACCACCATAGAAGATTTAATGGTTGAAATTTCCACCACCACCATGAGTTCAAAAGAGAAGTTTAAAGATTTCAATCAATGATTTACCACTATCTTCAACAAATTCCAACCCGAAGCTAAACCTACTCAGTAGTTGCAGATTGAGGTATATGATAATTCTCTCTCTGCTTCCATATCCATGTTCGTAAAAAGGGCTTCCAAACATACCCTAGCTGAAACATTCAAGGAATCCAAAACAATCTAACTCCAAATGAAGGGATGCAAAGAGGGCTAGGTCTCACTAGTTAAGAAGGAAGCTCAACCTCTGCCTAAGAGATCAATTTTGTTGACTACACCCCCGGGAAAACAAACAAAACAAGGTCCTGAAAAGGGAGGTGGGGACATATAATACCTACTATGGATGATAAATAAACTTTCAAAGGAAATCGTAGACATGAAACGAAGAGCGGGGGAATGAAACGAAGGTCAAATGCCTTATAAACCCCCTTTTAAGAGAAACCTGCCTTTCAAAGCAATTGAACCTCCCCTGGCCAACTTAAACATCGACTTGGGGAATGTAGCATCCGACTCTTTTTGTACATACCATAAAGAGAAACATTCCAAAAGAGACTATCCCCAATGGGTGCATGCTATGAATTTGATGGCCAACCGGTTCCTTGACGAAGTTTCTCTTACCGAACAATCAAGTGGCTCAGCAGTGAATATCAAGTGGCCAACTTAAACATCAACCTAGGGAATGTAGCATTTGACTCTTTTTGTATGTACCATCAAGAGAAACATTCCAAAATAGACTGTCCCTAATGGGTGCACACTATTAATTTGATGGTCAACCGGTTCCTTGACGAAGTTTCTCTTACCGAACAATCAAGTGGCTCAGTAGTGAATATCACCGATCAGGAAGAAATCAAGCCACCAGAAGAAACATCCATGTTGTTGTGGGATCCTAACTTATCTATGCCTCTCAATGATTTATTTGAGGCACATGAACCACCCGTTGAGGTTTTGGCTATACAAACGCAAAGTAGGTGTCAATCGTTCCAAAATAATCCCACCATTGTTCAATCCTCAAGAGGAAAACAAATATCCGATCACTTGAAAGCACCGGTTGTCTCTTAAAGAAACCCTATAAACATACACACATGGGAAACACCTAAGTTGGACTACAACATAGTAGAAGACTTAAATAATTTGAAGGCTAATGTGTCGGTCATGGACATGTACAAGATTCCCCAACAAAAGGTTTTTTTGTTACAGGCCTTAAAGTCAATAGAAGCCCCTATAATGAGCATTGACCTAGGTGAGGTCTCATCCCCCATATATTTAAAGAATAAACCGAGTGTGAATTCTTGATCTTTAGAAAAATGAGGAAAGTCTTTCATCCCACTTTTCCTTTTAACGTTTGAAGTCTTGAACAGAAACCTACATAATTTCTTAGTCGATTCAGGGGCATCCTCCAATTTCATGCCATTTTCAATCTACAAGAAGTTGAATGAAACCCCACCCAAAAGTGATAAGAATGTTATATAATTGGATAGGAATTAGGTAAAATTTATTAGGGAACTTAAAGATGTCATGATCAGAATGGTTACACACCCAAAATTTGTTCAAGTAATTGACATAATCATAGTAGATATCCCAAAGGCTTATGGACTAATGCTTAGTC
>JZKD02S1609549.1:0-15081 GCA_000966675.3 Picea glauca | reverse complement strand
GTAGGCTAGCTGGGTCTCTCTGTACAATCTCCTATGTCCCCCCCCGAAGACTGGAATGGTGGCATACGTGAGATCCATCTGTAAAGTCCCTCCAAGTCTCTTAATCCAAGATCTTGAAAACAACATGCCAAACTTGGGGGGAACATCAGCTACCACTATATCCATGACCATAATTTTCATGGGAAGCTGAAACAGGGAGACTACCAGGTCCTTAATAACTCCCAAACATTGTACCCTCCTGGAGTCAAAGGAATAGAGGTCATGATAGGCTCTGGTGACTTCCAATCCTATCTCTTCCATGACAACTTTAGGCATGAGGTTGTGGGAGGCTCCTGAATCCATTAAGCAATTATGCAGTACTTTATCATGTATGTTCAGGGAAGTGTAGAAGGGAGGGGATGAATCGTCTCGGTATTCTACCATGGGACCTACGACCACTGCAGGCCTTTCATCTTGGAGGCTTATGAATTCTATGGAAGGGCTAGAGGCTTCAGATTTCAACAGGTCGAAGAAGCATTTTTTGAATTCCCCGTGTTTAATTAACTCAGTGAGGGGCACATGGATTCTAATCTTTTGGATTTCATGCTCAAAATTAAAGGAAGATGTAAGCTTTGGAATTTCTCTAACTTCAGGAGCATGACTTTGAATAATAGGGGAGAGAGGTTGGGCCTTCTTACCTTTGTGGCTGTCATCTATCTTTTCAGCTGGCTTTTCTGCTCTAGTGGATGACTCAGGAACATCAGGTGTTGCTCTTTTGTCTGATCGCAGGTTATACTTGCGTCGACCGCCGCTGGCTTTATCTCCCTTGCTCAATTCATTCAGCTGACCACTCATGAGAGACTCTTCATATGCTGATTTGGTAAAATGAGGGAAAGGGGAAGTGACCTCGACACTGTGAATTTTAGGCTCAGGCTCATCTGCATCTATTTCCTCTTGTTCTTCATCAGCCACAAAATTGTTCTGGAAAGGAGCTTGAATTCTTTGTTCATCTCTGTCTCTTTCCTTCTCTTTATGCATAGTTGGAGGAGCAAAATTGTTTGGTCTCCTGAAACCTCCTTTATTTTCGGTGTTCTGTGGGCCTTTATACATCTGCCTCCTTTCCACCTTTAATCTCTCCACCTCTTCTTTAAGAAAGTTCATTAATTGGGCTAACTCATTCACCTGAGGATGGGACAATGATGATCCAGAGATGGGGGGGTCAGAAGTTGAGGCTTCTGTTTTTCCTTTTCTTCTGTCTGTGTTGGCCTTGTTTCTCAGTCTGTCAGTAGCTAACATGTTGGATTCTACTTCAATAGCTACATCTTTCATTTGATCTAAAGAGGTGGCTCTCCTTTCTCTTAATACGAGACATAAATCAGGGTCAAATGCACTAGCATATGAAATTTGAGCAGAGGCTTCGGAAGGTTTTATCTCTGCAGGAATTTTGTTATACATTTTATTGAATCTTTTGGAGAAGTCAAAGATAGACTCTCCTTCCTGCTTCTTCAAGGACACAAACTCAGTCATGTAATATATATAATCTTTTCTATCCCCCCATTGTCTCAGGAAGACATTATCCACATCTTCAATACCAGCAATAGATCCAAGGGCCAGTCCCCTGAACCACTTTCTAACCTCACCATCGAGGCTCTGGACGAAAACTCTCATCCAAAAATCTTCATTCTCAATATTCAGGTTGTCATCATAGCTATAAAAGGAAGCCAGGTGCTCCTTAACAGTCACATCTCCCTCACCACTAAACTTGGGCATGTATTTCAAATAGTCTCCAGCAGGGAGAGGGTTCAAAGGCTGAGGAAGAATCAAAGGAGCATATCTAACAGTGACTATGGCATCCATTCTGTTCGGAGGGGGATTAACACCAGCCATAGGGATGTTGAGTTGAGGAGAACCCCGGGGAGATGGAGTGTGAACAGGTGAGGAATGAAAAGAGGTCCTCACAAGAGATAACGGGGAAAACAGAGAGAAGTCTAAGGGACTTGAGTATGTAGGTATCTCTATTTGTGCAGCAGTAGTAATCAAAGGAGGAGTAGTGAAACCTCCTGAGAGGGGAGTGACAAGGATCTCTCCCTCCGATGCTAGACCAGGAGGGGAAAACTCAGCAGGAACACTCTCGAAGTTTAGAGAACATGAAACTTCAGAGGAAGGACGACTAGGAAACTGAGAATCTAACAATGGAGTTCTCACAGAAGGGGAGGGCGTATTACCTTTTTCATCGATAGAAACCTCTTTTGCAGCTCTCTTTCCCTTTCTGCGCACTGCTTCCAAGTCTTCCTCTGGTGTGGCTAAAGGAAAATGTGGATTAGACCTCGTGTGTCTACCTCTCGAAGCCACAGCTGATGGAACAGGTTCTCCCCAGCGGAGTCGTCACAGTGGAGTCGCCAAGTGCACAGTAGCAATCTTCAAGTTCTGATATCTGATGCACCTTTAGAAATCAGTTAGTCGTTGTCATTCTGCCCAGGGAAAATCTTCAACTTCGCTCCCCGGCAACGGCGCCAGAAATCTTATGCTCAGAATTCTTCATCAAGACAGTGCCATAATTCTTGATCTGGGTGCGCAAATCTAGACCGCCCGGTCTTGCTTTCTTACCACGGGTGCATCATCGCCTGAAACTTTGGACAAGTGGGTTTTAACCCATTCTTTTGATATCTAAACCCCTTAGCAAGAAATATCGCTAACATAACCAAAGCTTCATACTCAACAGTGTTATTGGCGCATTCAAATTCTAGCATACAGGATAGGAAAAAAAAATTCCCCTTTGGGTCAATGAGAATATATCATGTTCCTGACCCTTCTTGTGATTTATACTCGTCAAAATACAATGTCCAAACTTGTGAGAAAAATTATTAACTTCTTCATGCCTAGTAATTTTTTCACCTCCATATTCATTATCTGTTGCTCCCAACATAAGATCTTGACAGGAGATTCTTTCTTCTGCGGCTTCCAATATATTTACTTGAAAATTCATTTTTTATTTTTGAGTGAGAGTTATATCAAACGAGCAAGGGGTGAAATTTCTGAAATCAGAATCGCAGGAGTAGTTTACTAACATAAGGAAATTTGTCGACGAGGGTTTGTTGAAATATTCTAGATTGGTAATAGTGTGTTTGAGATATATTTTCATATCGATACTAATCATGTTTGTATTTCCCTTTAATGAAAACTAGAGGTGTCCCAGTTTGTACTAAATTATCCATTCAATTTATCGAACCAATCTTGACTAAGCATTAGTCCATAAGCCTTTGGGATATCTACTATGATTATGTCAATTACTTGAACAAATTTTGGGTGTGTAACCATTCTGATCATGACATCTTTAAGTTCCCTAATAAATTTTACCTAATTCCTATCCAATTATATAACATTCTTATCACTTTTGGGTGGGGTTTCATTCAACTTCTTGTAGATTGAAAATGGCATGAAATTGGAGGATGCCCCTGAATCGACTAAGAAATTATGTAGGTTTCTGTTCAAGACTTCAAACGTTAAAAGGAAAAGTGGGATGAAAGACTTTCCTCATTTTTCTAAAGATCAAGAATTCACACTCGGTTTATTCTTTAAATATATGGGGGATGAGACCTCACCTAGGTCAATGCTCATTATAGGGGCTTCTATTGACTTTAAGGCCTGTAACAAAAAAACCTTTTGTTGGGGAATCTTGTACATGTCCATGACCGACACATTAGCCTTCAAATTATTTAAGTCTTCTACTATGTTGTAGTCCAACTTAGGTGTTTCCCATGTGTGTATGTTTATAGGGTTTCTTTAAGAGACAACCGGTGCTTTCAAGTGATCGGATATTTGTTTTCCTCTTGAGGATTGAACAATGGTGGGATTATTTTGGAACGATTGACACCTACTTTGCGTTTGTATAGCCAAAACCTCAACGGGTGGTTCATGTGCCTCAAATAAATCATTGAGAGGCATAGATAAGTTAGGATCCCACAACAACATGGATGTTTCTTCTGGTGGCTTGATTTCTTCCTGATCGGTGATATTCACTACTGAGCCACTTGATTGTTCGGTAAGAGAAACTTCGTCAAGGAACCGGTTGACCATCAAATTAATAGTGTGCACCCATTAGGGACAGTCTATTTTGGAATGTTTCTCTTGATGGTACATACAAAAAGAGTCAAATGCTACATTCCCTAGGTTGATGTTTAAGTTGGCCACTTGATATTCACTGCTGAGCCACTTGATTGTTCGGTAAGAGAAACTTCGTCAAGGAACCGGTTGGCCATCAAATTCATAGCATGCACCCATTGGGGATAGTCTCTTTTGGAATGTTTCTCTTTATGGTATGTACAAAAAGAGTCGGATGCTACATTCCCCAAGTCGATGTTTAAGTTGGCCAGGGGAGGTTCAATTGCTTTGAAAGGCAGGTTTCTCTTAAAAGGGGGTTTATAAGGCATTTGACCTTCGTTTCATTCCCCCGCTCTTCGTTTCATGTCTACGATTTCCTTTGAAAGTTTATTTATCATCCATAGTAGGTATTATATGTCCCCACCTCCCTTTTCAGGACCTTGTTTTGTTTGTTTTCCCGGGGGTGTAGTCAACAAAATTGATCTCTTAGGCAGAGGTTGAGCTTCCTTCTTAACTAGTGAGACCTAGCCCTCTTTGCATCCCTTCATTTGGAGTTAGATTGTTTTGGATTCCTTGAATGTTTCAGCTAGGGTATGTTTGGAAGCCCTTTTTACGAACATGGATATGGAAGCAGAGAGAGAATTATCATATACCTCAATCTGCAACTACTGAGTAGGTTTAGCTTCGGGTTGGAATTTGTTGAAGATAGTGGTAAATCATTGATTGAAATCTTTAAACTTCTCTTTTGAACTCATGGTGGTGGTGGAAATTTCAACCATTAAATCTTCTATGGTGGTTTCTTTTGCAAATTTGTCTAAGAAATCTTTTTGAAACTTCATCCAACTAGTTATGGATTCAACAAGCAAGTTAAATACCAAGTCGAGGCTGAATTATCAAAGGTATAGGGAAAAATTCTACACACTACATCATCATGTTGTATGTTCATCAGTCTTACAGCTAGTATGAACTTTTTAATATGGTATTTATGTAATCCAAAGGTTTCAGGGTCAAATTTGGGAAGTAATTTTTTTTATGTCAGGGTAGGTTATGTACCCGTCCTTGGATTTCTAGAGAATCTTTGGCCAACTATGGTTGATTATTTTGAGGTTGATTTCCCCTTTCTTCATTTTTATCATTATTATCCTCCATGTTATCTAATTCCAAAGCCGAGTGATCTGAGTTAGACCCTTCCTCGTCAGATTTGAAATCGTTAGGTTTAGAGTAGTTACCAGCTGGTGTTTCGGGGATCAAATTAAGGGGTTGTTCGATCTTAGTGAGGGAAAAATAAATCAAGTCTTCTATTGTGTGAAAAAAAACCTACTCAAGGGTGTCAACAATGGGTCTTCTTACTTTTTTACTATGAGGAATTAATGGATCTAAGGTCAGCGATCCAATTTTTACAGTGGAAGCTCTTGTGATTCTTTTGAACTAGTTCAACTTCTCGTGGGGAAGAGCATAAGTTGTTTCAAGGAATAGGTGTTCTACTTCCTCGTGTTGAGGTGAGTTACTCATTTAAGGAGTACTCTCTATATGTGGGTTCTCTTGAGAATGACTATCCATGCATGTGAGTTGTTTTGAATCTGTAGGATATGTGAAATATATTATCAAAAATATCGTTAGCCATTCATTTGTCCATGCCCTCCTTATAGTGCCAATTCTGTTGAGGGGTCTGAGATCCTTTGACTCAATAGAAGGAACCAAACCCACCTTAGAGGCCCAATTAGACTTTGCAGTGTTTGATGGGTGGAATGGTTCTCCATATCTTTCGATCTGGCCAATTTATCGATGGGATTTACTTTGTGATTGACATGATATGTTTCTGTGAAAGTTCCTCCTTCAGGTTAAACATTTCTTTTTTTGTATTTTCTATTATTAGATGAGTCTGATAAATTAATGTGTGATGGTATAAACCAACTGATAGAGGGAAATATTAACTACTGAAGAATGTTGAGCCTGGGATAACCCTCGTGCTCTAGCGCATAGACAACGATATTCACACCTATTACAAGTCTAGTAATAATACGTTAACTTCTTGTTATTTCAACACTAACTGAGATACCATTATGGGAAGAAAATATGCATGAAATAAGATAAGTGAAAGAAAATAGTTTCCTTAGCTCTACCATCAATCACATATTAACACAACGATTCACTTTTCATCATTTAGAACAAAAGAGCTGTTAAAGTATTGAAAAGTTAGCTTATCAATAGATTTAGAAACTCTTACTCATTACAACATCAACTACTGAATTCAACTATGGAAGTAGTTCCTCCTCAATCCAATCACATAATGCCTTTGATGAAAATAAAATCTGTCTCTAGTTCTAAACAAAAATTATTAATTAAAGTCCCTCAGAAATAATTCTTTACAATTCTAAAAAAGAAGGTCCTTCCCCAAAACCATCGACCCTTCCCAAAAGTTCGATCCCCATATTTATAAAGAATCACTAACTTAAAACAACTAGTAAAATTTTGAGTTAAGTAAAATGAAAGAATGACACATGGCAGCGTGATATCTTTGTTCTCCTAAGATCATCTAGTGGTTCTACTAGAGTGGATGATTCTTCTCATACTATGACCACTTGACGAAGTGATCCTCGCATGCATTAGAATACATGAATCTATGTCATTCCATCAAGGATGAAAGATTTTCCTTTATCTCTATTACCCATTCTCTATATATGATCACCTTGGCACTTAAATGATGTAGTGTTGTGTGAGCCTTGATCGCGTGTTCCATAAACTTCTTTATCTGACCTGGTGTCATGCTCTCCACCCACACAATCTCTGCTTCCCACACTAAGTCCTATTTTTCATGTTGTTCCACTATGTCATGCAAATCGATAAAGTCTTCAGGTGAGTCGAACTCTGGAAGGATGATGTATTTCATCTCCCGATTGATCTTCTCCTAACTTTTCTCTCACTCAATGCACATTTCCTATATCTTTTGTTGAGGTTCCTGGGCCATACTTACCCAGTATTTGACTTCCTTCCTAATTTAGGATATGTTTCTATCCATCAACACTTAGATTTCATTCTCCTTCATGACTCGACTCTTCTATACTTCACTGATATAATCAATTCATTATACATATTGGTATTCCTTTTCATACCATATCTCCATGTCTTTACAAGTTGTCAGTGCCATGGGAGTGTCTTCTTGAAAATTGGCTATGCATGGAGTGAAGAGATGTATTTCGCTCGTGTATTGTGCATATGCTTCTCGAAATTCACTCTTCAGGAAAAATGTTGCTTGCATTGAGTCCTTATAATATTTCACCATATGGTGCATATGGTCTAGCTCCTTATTTGTGGTGGCTAGTTTCTTTTCATCTTGGTTTACCTGATCCAGGGTGGCATCATTCATATCCATATCTATGCCAATTAACTTAGTTGTCTTCACATTTTCTGTGTTGAGAAACTTTTCTTCTATGTTGATAAGAAGCGTGTTATCCATCATGAGCCTCCTTTTCTTGGTTTTCCTCCTCATTATGGATTTCCTCTTTCTATCATAAGAAATCACTTGTTTATTGATGACCTCATCCATAGGCTCAGGGATCTATAGGTCTCCCCAGGTCAAAGTGTTTCCCATGCTTCTTGCCCTATATATTTGTTCTAGGACCGACTCTTGTACTTATTTGACAGGGGAAAATTATGTATGTTCTAGTGACTTAACCTCCAGATGGTGTTCGTTGGTTAGTGTAGTGTCGAACTTAGGTGGATAAATAGTCACAGGATCAAAAATAACTTGGTGATCGACTATTGAGGTGTCGATATCTAGTTGTCGCAATTCCTCTTCCTATTCACCAGACCCTAGATCCTCCTTGGATATGTCTTTCAGAGTCTTTGATTGGTTGATAAATTCAATGTCTAAGGTACTCTCAGCCTCATGGTCACTCTACAAAGGGTTTAGAATTGAAGCATCAAGAGTTGGAGTAGATGTTCCCTCTGGTTATGTCTCCTCTATGATTGGTAATAAAGTTATAAGTGAGACCTATGACCTCTCTTCATCATCATCGATGGTAATAAAATCAAAGAGAATGTTCGACACTCCTATTTCACCTGATTTTATTTGAATCTCTTATTGGGATGGAATAATCACCGATGATCTAGCTTGTGGTAACGAAACTATGGGTTTTTCTAGATCGACGGTTTCCTCCAGTAGAATTGTTTCTGAGTCGATTTTCTCTTCTTTGATATTTCTTGTGTCAATCGAGGTGAACCTCAAGGGTTATATCAAAGGTTCAAGCATGGGTTTGTCTTGTATCCTTTCTATGAATATTTGAGCTTCTTCTAGTAACAACATTCCTCTTCTCTACGCCTTTGTCGCTTTGATTTCTCTGCTTTCATCTCTAACTCTGAGGGATTCCTGAGTTGATTGTTCTATAGTCTCAAAATTCTCTTCAATATTCACCGTGTTAAATTTTGGGTTAGCTTTCCTCTGCAACACCTCCTTCCAGTCCTGAGAAAATTCTGTAAATATTTCGTCTTCAAAATTATCATGTGCGTATGGCTAGCAAAAGGAGACTTGTGATGCATGTTTAAGTACCAGGCCTCTAGGGCCATGTTTGTGAAATCATCCTATGGGGAATGTGTATTCCATCTATATGAAACCCTCTTATTTATATTGAGTAGTATCCTTCACCATGTAAAACCCCATATGGAAACCAGAGGGTATGAATGCTCACTTCTTGTGTTTGACCAGAGTGGCATTATAACCCTGCAAGATGGTTTGGTAACAGATTTCTCCCACGATGATTCGTTATGGGACGTTACTAGGTAGTATATGTGGTGCGCTTGTAGCCCCAAACACCTTGATATATGTATTGGTTTCTTCTAGGTACCATTGGCCTACCTTTGAGATCATTTTCTTGGTTGTTTTCGAAAGTATTGGAAATTCTCTCTTAAAATAAAATAAACCTAAGCTATGAATTCATCGTAGATGAGAGCATATGATTTTTTGTACCTATTTTCCCACAGAATGTCGAAGTAGACATGTACAAGTAGCTCAATGACATGCCATCTCATATTCATGCATGTGAAGATGTTCCTTATGTATATTACGTCCAACAGGTACGATGCCATGTAAAACGCAGGTGCTTCTCCATGCTTTGGTGTTTGGTCCTGTAATATGTTGGTGCTCAATTGTTTAGAAATGATTTCTCTCTAGTTTAAGCTACTCCCGGAGATGGCCACAGTGTATGCCAAGGGAATTCATGCCTCCAAAAACTTAGTGCAATATCTCTCTCCATAAAATCGATAGATCAAAGTGATTAAATAGATGTATGGCTCTCTTAGATTTGTTATCCTGTACCAATCGTTGGTCCGGTTTATGAATTTTTTTCTTCCTTCCACCAGGAGGCCATCAATTTTTTGGTGTCATGGAACGCATAAAATTTCACTATGAAATCTGTGTTTAACCTCTCCTCTCGATCCTTGAGCTTGTAGTATTTTTGGACCTCCTTCGGGATAAAAACACCAATGCATCCACCATTCTCATCATTGAACAGGAACTTCATTGCATCTGTATGATCAATTATTCACCCCATTGTCTCAATGCAGGCGAACATCGAGGTTTGGAAGGATACCATATGCAGGCATGACCATCGGATGTTTGGAAAAAATTGGTCATCAAGCGTCCTTACATCCAGGTCGTTGTGGGAAATAAATTTTGGGTAATCTTCCCAGTTAATCCTAGTGAACAAATATCCCCATCGTAGGAGCATTATCTTTGACCTAGTGCTCACCTCTGTGTCGCCAAATGTAGGGGGATGGGAAAATGCATTCTTAGTAGATGTTCTGATGACTAGCTCCACTTTAGAAGAAAAATCCAACTGTATCGTAGCTCCAGGAGATGATCCTTCACCAACCTCTACTTCCTTCAACTTTGGTGCCCTTGCCGAGCATATGGTCATTGGCTTCCTTGGAAGAATTTTCCTGCATAGAGAGAAGAGTTAGACATCATCTTGCAGAGAGGATACTGATATATAAATAAAATGAGACCACTAAAATAACAAAAACAATACATACCTCTCCTTCACACTATCTTAACTTGGTTTTGAAATTAAGAGAATTGAGTGCAACTCTCGAGGTTCTCTTTTTGCTCATTTGACTACTCTGGAAATGAGAAACTTGTGTAAAACAATTTGGGGTTAAAAATTGTATTAGTAATTTAAAAATAGAGAATACTTACCTTGTCACATTAGCTCTTCAATTCAGTGCATAATCTTAGTTTTACACAATCTGTCACCAATATCTGAATTATGCTCAAGATTAAATGCAGTAGTAGGTTGGCGGCGCAGGAGCATGCTACATTATGGTTCATCGACAATTTAAAATTCTTTTTATTTGGTCAATGCATGGGATAAAAACGTATGTAGAGTGAAACATTAATTTCCTTATTAAATGATAGAATCCAAACTTATTTTGTGCTGAAAATGTCCCATAATTCCACTAATTTAAACGGGTGGATCAGGGGTCGGTGTTTTTCTTAGACAATGTTCATTGATATCCCTTGGAAAAATATTTGATGTCGATCCATCTGGCCGTACATTTCTAATTTGGAAAATATGACCTGGAAATGCAACTAGGAAATGGGGAAATCTAAGGTGACCCAGGATGAAACTAGGCCGTACAGAATGCCTACGCGGCGAACACACATGGCGTTTGAATTTGGCCCCTTTTCCTAAGAGTTTATTCAGAATCGGGAATTTTTTGTTATATGTGCACTTTGAAAAACACGTCCTACCCTACCGATGCTGAAGAGGTATCAGGGATAAGCGATTGACGATATTTTTAAACATTTTTTCCCGAATTACCCCCCTCGAAACTTACCGATGTTCAACATGCATAGGTGATCGATAATCGACGATGTGTCAACATGAAACTTTCCACGATTTAAATATTTGGGATTTCACCTACTAGCCTTGAAGTAACCCTTGGATTTAATCGAAGGTAAGCCCAATACCCATCAAATGTTTACGTCATAGGTTGGTTTTAAAGAGGTCAAATGGGTGCAGACTCAAGACAATATCGTTTTAACTCAGAAAATTGGCCCAGCATGCATAAGCAGGTGAGGTCTTGATTCAACTTCAGTCAGTAATTTGTAGTAAGGGTGAGTAGGAGGAAGAAATTGAGGAGAAAATTTGAAGGTTTTCTATGGAAATCAGGTCTTCCAGCAACCTAAGAAGAAAAACTCAGAAAACAAGATCCTCTTGGATTCAGTGTTTCAGAAAACTGAAAATGCTATAACAACATTGCAATCAAACATCCATTACAACACGGTCACAACAATCCATGTGAATCCTTCAATCATGAACTTTTAGTATCACATGCATAATAAGATGAAGGAATAAAGATGACTTAAATTAAACAAGAAGTCTCAAATACAGATACATAACCAGAAAACCAGAAGCTTCATCAAAAGTTTACAATACAGGAGCCTAGATCAACCATCGAACTGGCAAAAATATCAAAATGGCCCCTATATACTCAAAACAATTCACCACTAACAACAGAGGCATACTCGAGTCTTTGTTAACCAGAAAAGCAGAAGCTTCATCAAAAGTTTAAAATATGGGAGCCTAGCTCAACCATCGAACTGGAAAAAATATCAAAATGGCCCCTATATACTCAGAACAATTTTCCACTAACAGCAGAGGCATGCTCGAGTATTTGCATTTAAGGATTTATGTCTACATGCTCTCTAAAATACTATGCATGCAGTCTTCTGTCAGACGTGATCTTCTGTCAGACTCAATCATGTTTCAGAAGGGACCTGCAGAAGAGCCGACTTGTTGATGATCCTTATGGATTTCCATTTAAGAAGTGAGATGAGGTTTCACCAACCTTCCTCACCTTCATTACGTGTCTTCATCGGGATCAGGATGTCCCAAGTCAACTCGGCACCTAGAAAACATGTTGGCCGCACTCTAAAACTGTGCCACTGGGATCCCCACTGGACGCTGACCGAGAACATGGCAGGTGGACATGGAAGAAGGAGAGGGTGAGTGGGCAAGGGAAATGGTGTGAAATGACATGGAACAATGAATGATTGATGGTTGTGTGGAGTGACATAGTTGGTGGAGCGGTGACTGGTAAAGCGTGGGCACCAGTACACAAGAACTGAGGTGTAAAGTTGTGGGAGGGGTGATGTGGTGAAGGGAGAGGAGTGTGATTGGTCAAGAGGGGGACACGAAAATTATGGTGGAGGTGACATAAAGTGGGAGTATGAGACACATGTCGGGAGATGAGAGGAAGAGATGTGACAATGGAAAGGGGACAGGCGCACGGGGGATGTGAGTGGAGGACAGGTGTCGGAGGGAGCGAGGGCGGTAAGCGGTCTATCTCGAATGGGGGGTAGGTGGTAAGAGTAAATGTGTGGAATGGGGGGGGGGTGTCTAAGTTGATGAGGAGGCACCAAGTTAGTAGGGGTCCTGCATCCGAAAACCACTAACTCGGACCCCCCCCCTCATTAAAGGAATAATGTCGAGGGGGGGGGTCCGATATGGGCTGTGCGTCGTAGATCTGAGAGCATAGATTTTGGCTGTTGATATCTTTTCAATGCTTATCCCAATGTGCCAAGCCTGCCCAACCATAAAAAACTTAGGATAAGAGCCAAAAGTGGGGTTTTATCATGATTTCATGCATTTTTCCACCATAGGGCTAAAAACACACCGTTTATCACTAATATGTTCTAAAATTAGGCTCCATGTGGGATAGAGACCTGCCTACGAGGCTCTAAGAACTCTTTCTATAGATTAAGTGCCTTTAATATTGGTTTGTGGAGTCCCTTCATTAAAACAAAAAATAAAATAAAAATTATATTTACAATGACATGGGAATCCATTCATGGCTCAAACAAAAATATTCTTCAGAAAATGCCCATTAACAGGGCCACCAAAAACTTCAGAATCCTCCAAATCCTGCAACTTGTAGGTCTTATTTGGAAATATCTCAGAAATTCTAAAGGGGCCAATCCACAAGGCTTCAAATTTGTCATGTTTTCATTTTTCCTGCTTGGGCACGTCCCATTTGAGTACTAGATCTCCCAGCTGGAAATCCTCTTTTCTTACTCTCCTGTCAAAATCCTGCTTGATCTTCTGTTGATGTTGATGTGCTTTGTCTAGTAACTGATATCTAGCCTGTTTCACTTCCACCAGTTGTTGTATCCTTCTGATCATATCATCATCCTCTCCTTGGAAGTCTTGCAATAATTTTTCCACAGGAAAGGTGAGATGAGAAGGAAAAATGGACTCAACTCCATATACCAGCTGAAAAGGAGAGACACCAAGGGACCTCTTTTTCGTCACTCTAATTATCCCACAGAGAAAGTTTGATATTTGAATCACATGCTTTCTTGTTGTCCTCTAGCAGTCTTTTGATGATATTTATAAGGCTCTTGTTAGAGGACTCTACCAATCCATTTCCTTGGGGGTAGTAAGGAATTGAGTGAATCAATGAAATTCCAAATTGTTCACAGAACTGGATCAATGGTTTGGTCTTAAAGGATGCAACATCATCAGTGAAAATTCTTTTTGGACAACCAAACCTTTCTATCATATCCTTAAGAAAACCAATGATTACCTTGTGAGAAGCACTCTTTGTGGGAATAACTTCTATCCACTTGGTAAAGTAATCAGTGGTAGTCAAGATCCACTTGTGTTGACCATTAGAATATGAATGAATTTCCCCAATGAAATCTAGGCCCCACTACTAAAAGGGTCCCGAAGCTACCACAAGATTCAATGGAAAGAACTTGAGTTGCTTCTTTCCAGTGAATTTTTGACATTTAACACAAGCCCTGATCTTTGCACTGACATCAATGAACAGACTAGGCTAGAAATACCTAGCCCTGAGAATATTATAGGTTGTGGTCCTCCAGAAGTGATGCCCCCCACATAGACTATCATGAAAATCAAACATAATTCTTTGGGCCTTCTACGGGTCTAGACATCTCAAAATCACTCCCACGGGGTCTTTCCAGTACAAGGTTTTGTTAATGAGACAATATTTAATATCTTTAAGTTTCAAATATCTTTCCCTTTTCTTCTCCATACCATCAGGGGGCTGTAACTTTTGTAGAAAATATATAATGTCCTTGTACTAAGCACATCCTACCAATGGAGGGATTTCTTGAGGATCTTTATCAGACAACTCAGCCTGTTGACTTTCTGAGCAAGTGTTGGTGAAATTTACTCCCAAACCTTTGCAATTAGATTCAACCAACATCCTGGCTAATCCTTGACCTTTTACCAATTTGATGGGATTTATTTCTAGATCAAATTCAAGGATTTTGGTAATCCACCTCCTCCTTCTTCCATCCATGTCAGGATGAACGAGAATCTCCTTCATAGAAGATGAAGGGACATATACAATGGCCTTTGAATGCAATACATAGACCCTCAAATCCTTGAGGTCTTTCACCAAAGCATAAGCATGTTTTTTCATGCTATCCTATTTCAACTCAACATCTCTCAATGCCCTACTGAAAAAGGAAATGGGCTTCTCCAATCCTTCATTATTATTCAACAATAAAATCGTTGCTACTGTATCAAATGAAGAAAAGGAAAAATAAGAAAATTCTTTGAGTAATCGGGACTGATAAGCACAGGTGCTTCAGTCAAGGCCCTTTTTATTTGATCAAAATAATTTCGAGACTCAGAAGTCCATTTAACTTCATTCCCCTTCCTCAACATGGCTGTAATATATTTTACCATTTCAGCAAAATTAGAAACAAACCTTCTCAGAAAATTAATTTTCCCCAAGAAGTACTAAACTTCTCTCCTAGATATAGGGAGTGACAAGGTTTGGATAGCTTCTACCCTACTGGGATCAATCCTCACTCCCTCGGCTAATATTATGTGCCCCAATAATTTTCCCTCCCACATGGAAAATAGAGAATTTTTGGGATTTAGGGAAATACCATACCTTCTACATTTCAAAAAGACCCTTTTCAAATGACTACAATGCTCTTTATCAGATCACGAGAACACTATTATG
>JZKD02S1609538.1:147714-172093 GCA_000966675.3 Picea glauca | reverse complement strand
ATACAGAAGAAGGACCTTTGAGGTTACTGAACACCTCAAGAGGCAAGGTGGTGTAGCTGAGACACAGTTGCAAACGGAATCACTGAGGATTCTGTGAGAGACTCTGCCAAGAGGGAATTGAGCGCGTATATAGTGGTGTACAGAGAGAAAGAACTCTGCTGTGAGTTCTTAAGGGAATATCAGAATCAGCGAGGATTCTGAGAGGCTCTGCCAGGAGGACATTGAGCAGGTGCAAAAGGTGCATAGGAACCCATAACTACTTAATGTTCTGTGGGAGCAGAGACTCCGCCAGGAGGGCGTCGAGGAAGGTTGTAGACAGACACGAGGAGGAAGGAACTCATTGAGTTCTATCATCTGAAGGAAGCAGAGTCCACTGAGGGACCTGTATTGGGTTGTTGAATACCCAGAAAGACTCAGCACGGGGGTTGCTAGAGCAAGGAGCCAGGAAGGCATCAAAGTGGTATCAGAGCCATTAGATCTTGTCTGTATATTTCAGGTGAGAGAAGAGAAAGGGAGAAAGGAAAGCACTATGATACTCACGACTTGCGTCAAAGTGGTATCAGAGCGGGATTTCATCTATATATTGCAGGTGAAGGAAGACAGGGTTGCTGAGAACTATGTGGGGACTTGTTTGCTGGAGGTAGCAGTCCGTAGACAGTCAGAGGGAGACTGTGAGAAGATGAAGCTGAGCACTCAGGATTGCTGGAGTGACAGCAGCAGATCTGTCGAGGGGACAGATAGACACAGCAAAATGGCTACTGAAGGCCATACGAAGGAATGAAAGGCAGAAAAGCTTGCAGAGGAAGCAAAAATGACTAGAGACCTCTATGAATTAAAAACATACATAGAGAAGATGGAACTGCGGATGTGGCAGGATAGGAGGAGGAGACGACTGCGTGAATTGTCGATGAAGAAGGCAAAAGCAAAATGGCTAGTCAAGCAACTGATGGTCATAAGACAGTGTAGGCTGTTGAAAAGATGGTTGAGGTCTGTTGAGAACCTCAGGGCCACAGAAGAAAACATGATTTGTTACTGTTGGCCAGAGGCAGGAAAAAGTCTCGGTGATGATAATGATGATGATTTGAATAAATTGGAATCAGTTGATGGTTTCAAATACTGCCGGTTGGGCAGAAAAGAAGAAATTCCAGTTTGCCAGGAGGGAAACAAATTGGGATCAGTTGAGGATCTCAAGGACTGTCGTGAGGGCAGCCAGGGAATTTCAAATTGCCAGTTGGGCAGGGGAACAGAAATGAGGTCAGATGAGGATCTCAAAGACTGTCTTGAGGACAGCCATGAAACTTTGCATTGCCAGCTGGGCGATGAAAGGATATTAGGTGAAGATCTCGAAGACTGCCAAGAGGGCAGCGGAAGCATACTAAGCTGCTTGGAGGGCAGGGATGAAAAATTGAGACTGTCTGAGAGTCTCTTGGACTCAAAAGAGAGTTCAATTCAGCAAAGGTTGCTGATGAAGATGGGATCGGTTGATCTCATAATTTGCCAGGGAAGCGGTGGAAGCATCCCATATTGCCAGGTGGGCAGGGATGAGCAAATAAGACCATCTGTGTGTCTTAGTAACTCAGAGGTGAGTTGGAATCAGCTAAGAGAGCTGATAGAGCAACTGGGCTCAAGGATGAATGTGGGTCAGCAGATGCAGCTGACAGAGGAGGAAGGTTAGAATGATATTCTGATGGTTGGGGGAATACAAGTATTCCTACCATCTGCCCAGGAGGGGGCAAAAAATTCAGTTGCAGATATAGCAGCAGCAGCAGAACAGTCACCGCAGGAGATGACTATCAGAAAAGAAAGGGAATTGGAGTAGGTATCTGAGACTGCCCAAGCGAATGAAGAGAAGAGTGAGTGTTGTGAGGAACAACTCAACAAATTCATCCATCAAGCTGAGTGAGCTGCAGCATTTGAGCTGACAGCAAAAGAAATAGAAGAAGGAAACTATCATTTCAAGGAATGGCTCGACATATTCAGCACTGGAGCTAAGGAGACTGCAATGTGGGGGTTTGCAGCAGAAAAGGAGGAAGTTGAGCATTCGGTGGAATGTCTCAGTGATTTCAGCCAGGAAGCTAGAAGAGCTGTAGCACTGAGGCTAACAGCAGAAAAAGAAGCCGAAAAGGAAGAGGAGCATTCTGAGGAATGGCTCAGCGTTTTCAGTCATGAAGTTGAAAACAATGCAACAGAGGGGGTTGCAGAAACAGAGAATGAAGACACAGACAGCATATGTCATGCAGAGCTGTGGGAGCAGATTGAAGCCCTAGAAGACAGGGTGAAAGTGCAGGGCATGCACATCCAACAGGTGAGGTTGGAAACAAATGAGGATGGCATGGGAGATCATGATGATCAGCCCCATGGCCAAAAAAATTTGCAGCTGTGGAGACTGAAACAGAAAAACCAGCCACTAGAGAAGCTGGATGAAGCGATCAAGGAGATCATGGGGCTGATGTTGAGGTCAGTGTAGATTTCCAGCGAAGAGAAGCTGGGTAGAGAAAAGGCAGCAGCACAGCGGAAGCAACAGCAACAAAATGGAGCAGAGGAAAAGCTCCAAAGACTTGCCTGGGACCCAGGTGGATTCCAGCGATTACAGGGGAAGCTCATGAGCAGGAGCTCATGATTTTGGCATTTGTGGAGTATGATGCAGGAGCATCTCTCCATGCCAACCAGTCAGCCACGTCAGCGCGCACTCATGCAGGGCTGAAAGGGAGGCACAACCTCATTTTGAATTTGAATTGAATGTAAATAAATGTCTTAGGCTGGTGAGCCGTGAATGCCATGTCTTTGCGCAGGCTGTAGATAAGATAGGCATTTATTATAGATCGGCTAAGATCTAGTTCTGGATAGCAGACTAGACAGTCCATTGATTGTAAATCAATAGGGTAGGTAAATCCTGGAGGAAAGCGCTCGATTGAGCTGCCTCATGTAAAAGAGATAGAGAGATCTCATTTGGAGGACAGAGAGGTACATGTAGATAGAACGCATGTAGAGCTGAGGAGAGCTCGGGAACACCTTGTAAAATATACAGGCATTTGCCATTATTAATACAGAGCAGTTTTTCTTGCACTAGTCTGTCATTATATGCATGTCTGTAGGTGTGTGTTTAGTATATGCTGCAATTGTGTATTGTTATCATGTAATTGCAGAGAGTGTGTTGATTTCAGGTTCGAGAGGTCTCTGAGGTTTCATGCCATGAGGGCGTGACGGAGTGTTGAGACTCTGAATACCAGTGCATAGGAGGATACACTTCTGAACTCGGGAGGAGTCAGACGGAGACGTGCTGAGGGCACAGGTCTGAAGTCATCACCTTATACAGAAGAAGGACCTTTGAGGTTACTGAACACCTCAAGAGGCAAGGTGGTGTAGCTGAGACACAGTTGCAAACGGAATCACTGAGGATTCTGTGAGAGACTCTGCCAAGAGGGCATTGAGCGCGTATACAGTGGTGTACAGAGAGAAAGAACTCTGTTGTGAGTTCTTAAGGGAATATCAGAATCAGCGAGGATTCTGAGAGGCTCTGCTAGGAGGACATTGAGCAGGTGCAAAAGGTGCATAGGAACCCAGAACTACTGAATATTCTGTGGGAGCAGAGACTCCGCCAGGAGGGTGTCGAGGAAGGTTGTAGACAGACACGAGGAGGAAGGAAATCATTGAGTTCTATCATCTGAAGGAAGCAGAGTCCACTTGAGGGACCTGTATTGGGTTGCTGAATACCCAGAAAGACTCAGCATGGGGGTTTCTGGAGCAAGGAGCCAAGAAGGCGTCGATAATGATCATCTGAGGGAAAGGAAGAGAAAATACCTCAAGGGGTCTGAGTGCTTGTGGAAGCTCAGGACAGATAGCGCTTTGCGCGCGAAGACTCTGCAGGAGTGCAGGAGCCAAAGAATCCCGTGAGGATTCAAAGGGTAGAAGCTCTGGAAGGATAGTGTTTTCATACGCACAGGCGAGACATCAATTTGAGGAGTTCGCGCAAGAGGAAGGAAGACAAAGGTGGAGGCCTTTGAGACTTGGAAATTCTTCCAAGCATAGGAAGGAAGGAAGGGTAGAAGCTCAGGAGGGATAGTTCCTTCTCGTTACAGTGGGGACAGACCCAGGAGGAGTTTCGGACAAAGCAAAGCTTGGAACGGGGAGAAATCTCCAAGGAGAAGAATCAACGGTCAGAGTTCAGCGGAGGAGAATTGCGAATCCCCGTGGACCGTTCGATCTCAGAAAACCTGCGCGAGAGTTAAACCATAGGCGCAGGTGTGAAGGATAAATGTCCATCGGGTTTCGAAGGTTCAGAGTTTGGGAGTTGACGAGGTAAGAGTTTACACCTCGAGAAATCGCGAGTTGCAATTCCCCGAATCGATCTGAGCCGTTGATCGGAGAGGGTACACGTGGCGTAGGATCCTGAGGAGTCGGGATTTGGGGTTTTGTAAGGGCCGTGGCCTTCTGCATCAGGAAACGTGAATTCCCAAATCGCGATTTCCCGATCGAACGAGAGGGAGACAGGTGTCAAGGCGTAGGTCGTGCCAGAGGTGCTGACAGGTGGCGGGCTATCGGAGTTCGGGGTTCGGGGGTTCTATGTTGCATGAGACGCGCGACACCACAACCATCGATTTCCCGATAGGGAAAGAACATTGACCCGCTGACCATCGGGGTTCGGGGTTTTGTTTTGCATGTGAATTGTGTTCGCGTGAACCGCAAATTCCCGAGTCGCGATATCCCGATTTTCCGAAGGAGGGGAGATTGCCGAGGGGTTATTGTGGGTGACCCATGACTCCCAAAGGGAGTTGGAAGAGCTCAGACTCTTCGGGCCCGTGTGTGAAGAAGGTCCTGGTGTGAGCGGCTTGCTCGGTGAGGGGCAGGTTGCGTCAGCTTTCAACTTATCCTGGAAATCATAACTAATTTCAAGTTGAAACAACACCCTGGGGTGCTCAATCTGTCTACTGCACTCCCTACTCAATCAGAATTTGTATATCTCTGTAGCCTCACTTCATCACCTGAGACAAACCAAATCCAATTGTACCATGTGTTGTTGCAACCCACTATAACTTCCTTGGCTTCAACCAAATATTGGCTCAAGATACTCACTGCAAAGCAGATATCTGGCCTGGCATTAACCAGGTACATCAAGAATCCAATATTTTTCTTGTACATCATGGGATCCACCAAATCTGAATCTGAAGTAGAATCACTCAAATTCTTCATATTTTTCATCATAGGTGTAGTCGTGGACTTGCATTCCATCATATGAAATCTCATCAATGTTGACAATTAAAATCACAATGATGAATTCCACCCGCAAAGTATTGCTAAAAGTTATTATTTATTTATGATGATAATATTTAACTAGTAGGTGGGACCCTCTTGTAGGCTAGAGGTGCAAAGATAGACATGTTACGCTTATATGTTGCTGTTGTTATGATGTTTCCTACACAGTCCTATACAATTGATGTTGCAGTCTTGGTTTCATTTGATGTGATAAATGGGTGGTTGATGCATTATTGCTAAATACTTGCGATACAAGGCAGTTCTATGGTTATGAGGATCATGTTGTTTACAGGTGCTATGTTATGTTATGTTATAACATTGATTACTAATCCATATATGATCTATGAAAAAAATCAATAAAATGGGAGCTTGATCAAAACAAAAGGAAAAAAACTATGGAAAAGTTCTAAAGCTATGGAAAAAATATTATGTATAAACCTTTGTGACATGGTGGACCTAGATACTATACTATGTGTTTCGGTTAAAAGATTATTCACTTTTTATTAAATAGTTGTATGGAGGCACATATGGTAAGGTTAACGTATGTTATGATATGTCTCGGGTGGTGCACTATACAATAGATATGGTATCGGATCTTTAAGATGGATATGGCATTGAATTATGCAATGGTTATGGTTTGATTTTAATGGTGGATGTTATGTTAGTGGATTGGCTCATACATGGAATTGAATAGGGCAAGCTGAGGAAGCGACATGAATTTACTACACGTCACTCCAAACCTCCCTTGAGCCCGTCACCCTAGCATAGTTGCATTGTTTCTCTGTTGGTTGTGGAAGCTCTGTGATTTCATGTTTCGAAAGGGAAAAATCAAACAACTCATCATTTAAGAGATTTTCTCATAGGTATGGCTCTTTTCTTTCCATCCATGATGGAATATCTGTATTATGAATCAAATGGTGGCTCGGGATTGCATGGGTTCTCTGTTTTCTTGAGTTTTCGGCTAAGTATAAATATTTTGTTATGGGTTCTCTGTGATTACTATGAAATGTTGGTATTCTTAAGTGAAGAAATGGGTGTTCTTGATTGTAAATTTTGCACATTAGTTACTAAATCAGTCATATTGGTTTGTTATGATGATTCTCTATGGAAAATGGTAACAATGGTGCAGCGGGCTCTGATTTTTATTGTTGAAGGGTTTTAACCACCAGTCTGTGTATCAGTGGTTGTCAACTCTTGTTCCCTCTCAGTCGTTGTTGTGATATTTATCCAAGTTTCAATGCAACTGTCGATAGTTGGTGTGGTTCTTTTGTCTAAGCCTAGAGCTATTGTTTGATGGCTTGTTCTTTACTGTCATTTCACTGAAATCTTTCCACAGTCAAATCTTGGTTGGCCTAGAAGGTTTAATAGAGGCTTGTGTATGTATCAATGTATATGAGTTGTGTTCTGGCCTTATTTTCACAAATATTTTCCACACTCTCTCCTCTCATATCTGCTATAATGACGACTATTATGTTGTGTGGCCTCACTATCAATTTTTTTCGAAATTTATCGACCTTCTGGGTGTTGGAAAGAGACATGGTCTCTTTGTGTTTTCGAGTACCCTTGATTGTTAATTTAACCCTTGTTACTCTCTGCAAAAAGGTTTTAGAAGCATCTCTGTTCTCTTGGTTTGTTTAGCTCGAATTGCCTTAGTTTCCACTCGGGATTTCTCTTATGGTTCTGTCAATATTTTGGGGTTATAAGTTGAAGGACTCTAGTGTTTTTAAAGAACATGAATCTCTAATCTTTCAAGATTATAATTGTGGCATGTGTTTGTTTCTAGGTGGTAAATTATTGAGGATATAAAGGTTATGAGCTCTCTGTGTTTTCTAAAGTCAAGCAGACTTTCGCTACCTCTCTTCATTTAAATTCTAAATATCTTGACTTGGAGTCTAACTTGCTTCTACCTTCCTCGGGCACCTTCTGGGGTTTGTCAAGTTTTGGGTTATCAGTTTAATTCTTGTGGAAGTTTTAATGGAACGGGATCCCTCGCTTCAAGAACCATCTCTTGGTCGAATCTATGTGTTCCTCTCTGTGATGAATTCATTTGAACAGAAAAGAAAAGTATGGTTACCTACAAACGAGAGATGTCCTTCTAATCGATTATGGTCTCTCTTACTATTTTTAATCCCAACATGATCGTGATTGCATTTAAAGTTAAGAAGACACATGTGTGAGTTATTGTTTCACCAAGCTCGATCATGCAAAGTTTAAAAGAGATACATGTGTGGAAGTATTGTTATTTTCTCTTCATACATCTTATGGGAATCATCGTGCAGACTATGATTGTTTTAAAAAGAAGTCTATACATATTAATTCACACAGAGATCAAGCTCAGGGTTATACTTTTGGGGTTGACTTATGTTGTTGAATCAAGATTGTGTCAATTATATGATTGAAGACCTGTGTATATGATTGGTTCATCGAGCATGCTCTTAAGTCTATCCATTTGTTTTAAAATGGAACCTGTGTGTGGTTGAATCGGGCCTGATTTTTGTTAGATGGCAATGACTATTGATTATTATCCTAGGTCTATTATTGATTACCAAAAAATGAATGTTGGACATAGATAACATGGATCACTATGTTCTTTTTGTTTATTTAAAAAGAAGAGATCAGAGTTAGCACATGCAGTACTATGGTTCGAATGGTTATATTGTTACTGTTGAATTGGAAATGTTTGCATAGTCATTATATAAATGAACAGATTGGTATAGATTGAAGATTTATGGAAAATCAAAATTGTTTTATTGAAGACAGTAAGCAATTTGTATGAAAATGAGGAACAGTTAAATGCTGTTGGCCTTGTAAGTGGATACTTTTGGATTAAATTTGAAACAGAGTTATGATAGTTGATTGATTTAATTTTTTTTATGAACAGTATCCATCTAATTCCCTCTCATTTTATCACTTTTTCTCTCATTATAAATCCCCTCACGATCCCAAATTCATTTTGCATGCCCTATTCACTAAAATTAAATTAAAACTCTGTATGACAGTGATAAAAAAAATGACACGGATATAGATGGCAGCTCATATGTTTTGGTATTGTTGCACAGTCATTCATTTAATGAATTTTCAAGTAGTAATCATGTTCTTACTCCCTGTCATGATATCACTTTTTCGCTCAATACAATCCCCCCAGATATCCCATGAACCCTATTTCACCCCCTACTCATTTGATAATTATTAAATACATTTTATGGATTGGATTGCATGGGTCTGATGTGATTGTTGAGCCAAACTTTGTTTCATATTAAGAGAATTTAATGTATGGTCTATTTAGAGCTAGTTGCTAATAAGTTTTTGATACAGGATGAGCTTCTTCAACAGAGGAAGTCATGGCCAAAATAATAGGTGCATAGGAAACTGTAACATAGGGCCTAGAAGGCCTAGATTCTCAATACATTTAGATGTCGATCCTCAAGAGTTAAAACATCTCTTTCAAGATGGATTTTTCAATTGGATTGGGAAAGGGATAGTCCATCCTAGACTAGAAAGGCCTCCCTTATAGCCCCAACATGTTCCTGGTATCCCTGTGCCTCCCCAAGTATATTTTCAACCTGAAGTTCCCGAGAATGATGGATGGCATGAGATTGTTCGCCCAACAGTCTCCCACCAATGTGGTTAGCCAAATTTGTCATTACCTCCTCCTCCTCCACCTGTAAAACCAAATGTTCGGATTGTCCCTGCACACTCACCTGTACAGTCCTTCGATGCAATAAAAAGACTAAAAATTGAAGCCCACCATGTGCATGATAAAGTTAAAGATGTTGTTTCTCCCTCCTCTCCTTCAAGTGACTCAGTCGAGTCAATATCATCCCATATGCACTTGAGAGATAATTGTTCCCATGTCATTAGTGATATGAAGCCTCAAGGTTCCACCGAACCTAAGGCTAATTCATGGAAGTCAAAAGGAGATAGCAGCAGCAAAGGAAAAATTGCCTCTGAAAGTGGAAAATATGGTTTTTGATTATGTGTTTATTATTGATTTATTGAGGAGAGTGGACTGTTGAAAGTTTTGGATAGCAAACTATTTTTGGATATTGTGGATATTATATGTTTGGATATAATTTGAAACATCATTGATATTTTAATTTCAAATTGTGGAAATGATTATGGGAGCCACAAGGAGGGATGTGTTTGCTTATTTTCTAATTATGTTTATTTTTGTTAAGAGATTAAAGGGAGTCACAAGTGGTCCAACCTACTAGTTATTATTTAATTAAAAGACCCTTTATTATTATTATTATTATTATTAATTCTTCCCCTAAACTAAAAGTTAGTTGAGTTTTAGTTAACTTAACTAAATGAGGTAGTTGAATTACTTCAACTAATTTGGAATGCATAAAATCCAAATGAGAAGGAATAATAAGGGAAAATAGAAGGAGAACGCATACTAAGGTTTGCTCTTGAGTTTTATTGAGATAGTTTAGTTTTCATTCATTCTTCAATTCATTAAAATCAATTCTCTTTTATGATAGCAGGGTCCTATTGTAGACAACAAGGTTCAAAGTTGAACCATATCATTCATATGATTGTTTCATAGGTGTTGATATATATTTGATAGTCTATCTAGACTTGTATGTTTATGAATTGATTTGCATGACTGATAAAGGATATTGTGCATAGTCAAGTGCTACCCAGTCTGTGGCAAGATGATCCATATTTTAAAGTTCAATTTTTACTTCTTTTCAGAGTACTTTGGTATGGTTTTCATCATGGATATCTAAGTTTGACCTTCGTCCATGCCCTCACGTGGATTTTTATAAAGAGAACGATTCTTTTGATTTCTTGGAATGAAATAAAGTGATTGTTATTTTGTCTCATCTATGTTAATATGTGAATTAGTATTTTTGTATTTGATCTCCACATTTACTTTTTGCAATTTGTTATATTCAGAAAATTATAAAAAAATTATATTTTGCAACAATCTTTATTTTTAAAAATCACCCTAAGCCCTTGTAATTAATACTTGTGGATTGGGAAACACTTTTTGAGGCTATAAACATAGGGTAATATTCCCGACTATCTTTCCTTAGCCAAGCAAGATTTGAAAATGCTTGAGTAAGATAACTTCATATCTTTTCCTCAACATTTATTTGGCAACCATACTGAGGAGATCTTCCATATCTCTCTAGTTGATTTTATGCTTTATTATCATTGAATATATTTATATTGCTTCTTTTGATCCTTTGATTGTTTCTTTTCTTCATGATTGTACCTGTTGCAAGGTAGCCCAATATTGAGACTCATCTTAAAAATCAAACCGACATTGCTTTAACCTTGTTTAATACCATCTTAGAGACTGCTAATACATGGGTTGAGCTTGAACGCTCATGGGCAGTAATTGAACAAGACATAAGTTCCCGAGAACATTGGGAAGCTAGGAAAAGACAGCCTAGGAATCAGCCATAGGTTTCTTTTTCCTACAGTTTTGATCTTCTTTTCATATCCTTAGACCCTCGTATCTCTAAGAGAAGAAGAGGTTTATCACCTGAGATTAATCCTATTGTTGAAATAGGAAGAAGAAACGTTGTTTTGTCAGCCCAACAAAGTACTCTAAGGAGAACTTTTTCTAATTCATCAAATTTGTCTTTCTCTCCCTTTCCTATCGTTCACAAGATGGCATCTATTGGTGTCTTTGGTGACTCTGGTGGCACTGGAGGTGCTTTTTAATCTCAATCTTCAACCTCGTTACGGATTGGTAGATTATATAGTCACCAAGTCCTGTCCAATCTACTGCAAACCTCGCCAAAGTCATTAAAAAAAATGGGATTTTTCATTTTGAAGAAGATGCTACAACTACTATGTGGCATGTTTCATCCCCTCTTAACCTAGCACCTGCTACTCATCCACTTCCTAAATTCAAATATCATCTCCATAGGTTTTTAGGGAATAACACAGTCACTATGAATGAACACTTGGTGGCATTTTCTAATGCCTGAAACAAAATAGGAGCCAATGACAATGACACTTGTATGCGCTTATTTGTTAATTCCTTGGAAGGGAAGATTGTGGCCGATTTCTTTGACCTTCCTCCCAAGATTCTTTCTACTTGGGAGGAGTTAGTTTATTGGTTCAAGTCTGCCTATGGGAAGTTCAAAATCCCATCCGAGAAGTTACGGGAATACAATAACATTTCCTATAAAGATGGTGAAACTATCAAGTCTTTCAACTTGTGTTTCACCAAATTATGTAACCAAATTCCTGAACTCATTTGCCCTCATAACCAAGCCACTTTCATGCATTACTATAATGTTTTACCTTCCCCCTACCATCATAGGATTGAAGAAAAGGCCATTGATAACCTTGGTTCCACTCTACATACTTGTTTAGAGTATGAAGAACAGCTTGAAAAAACAGGTCTCCCTAAGGGAGATTCAGTTAAACAAGCGGACATTTCTGCCCTCTTACAACTTGTACAAGATATGAATAATCTAATGATAGAGTTGTTGGGCTCTAAATATGTCCTAAAACAACCTTATTTTAACATTAATTTATCAACTTGAGGATTCGTATTTTATTTCAAGAATAGCAGCAAAGTCTATGCAGATAGTTGTAGAGGCTAAAATCGTGTAGTCAAAGAAAATATGAGTTTATCAACAATCAAGTTCCTCACACATTCATTAAAACTCTGAAGCTAAAATCTATACTCAATAGAACTAAAATTTGATCTATAACATGTGAATTAAAAGCATTTAACTAAATTGTTGAATTGAGCTAACTAAGAAATAGTAATTGAATTTATGAAAGTTCTTAATAAACTGATCTATCAATGACTATTTAATCTACTGGAAAGAATAGCTAAGTACTGTAAATTGAGAAGGAACAACAAATGTACTTTAAACTAAAGGAACAACAAATGCTAAATTAAGAGAAAGGAACAATAAATGTTAACTTAATAAAAGGAACAATGTATGAGAAAATGAGAGGAATTGTTTATCAACAAACTACGACAATGCAAAATGGAACAGTAATCGGTAACGTTCAAATGAAGAATCTATATTCTATAATCAAACAACACAACTAATCTATAAAAACATCAACACACTCATGCATTCATCTTAAATATTTCAAAAGAGATTTAAATCACAGAACTGAAATCAAATCGATACAATTACAAATTGAGACAGTAAATCCTTCAGACTAGACTAGGCCCTCGGTCTTCAGACACACTGCTGCTAGAAACTCAGTATGCAAAAATGGTGAAAACTCCCAAAGCTTCTATTAATTCCATAACTACTACAACATTTACAAAAGACTGTTTGTAGAGAGCAAGTCTGAGTTCTGAATGCTTGGATAATTTTCTTAGATGTCTTTCTATGATTCATTACCCTCTATATATTTCAATGATATGGATAATTTAATCCATCCTGAGGATCGAGAGATCCTCAGGATTGCTTTTTTTTATTTATAAAGTTTACAACATAGAGAATCAATCTTCCTCAAAATTGTTTTGTGCCTGATCTCTTTATCTTCCAATAGTCTATGTATCTTCAAAATCTTTGAGTTTAACAATATTTGTTTATTCCTTCAATAAAATCAAACAATTCCAACTGAATTTTAGAATTTATCTAGTATTACTCAATAATATTTCTAGAAGACTTTTTAATTATTTTCTATCCTAATTATTTCTAATTAATGGAAAAGTCAATCAAGATTATATCATAAACCATGAGAATAAGGAGGATATTTGTACCTTTTTCTCAACTCAACAACCGTATGAGAGGAAATGAAGTGTCCCTCTGCTTACCCATGGGGCTTCATCTTCTTCTTCACCACCCTTTAGAAATCCTAATGAAAACAATTTTCAGCCTAAAGAAATCATGCCTTGTAGCTGGTGTAACTTTTGTAAGGAACACCATGAGGAAAGTACTTGTGAGGTAAAGAAGAGTGTCAGAGATAAAATATTTGGTAAAAGATCCAAAACTACTATTTTTGTCCTAGACTTTGTGGAGCCAGAGTATTTTATGGTCATAAACACTAGGAATAAATCCTATGCTCCAAAAGGTAAATATGATCCTCCTTACACTTCTTCTAGCCCTAGATCGGCTTCACCAGCTGCTACTGTTCATGTTTCTAAGGCTCTTTATAGTCAAGGAACTACCTCCCCTCTTTCCTCTTCCAAATAAAACATTCTCAATCAATTGGCCAATATTAAAGTTCATGCTACCCTCCTGGACATGGTTGTCGTTCCAGAGCAACAAAAACATCTGAAAAATTTTATGGAAGGAAAAGCTTCCATCGTAGCCAACCTCTCTGAAGAGGCAAATAAAGAGGATTCAATTGTAAATAAAGTAGGTGTACATAACTTTAGACAACCTGTAAAAAAACCCTCATTTTTTATTTATGTAAAGATTATGGACAAAATAGCCCATTGTTGTCTCATTGACGGCAGTTCAGGCCCAAGTGTAATGTCGAAGTTTATTATGGAAGAGATAGGCTTGTGTTGTACAAATGAAAATTCCATAAGCATGCTCTCTTATAATAGTTTACAACAAATGACCATAGGTGAAATCAAGGACGTGACCTTGGTTTTGTGCAGACATCCTAAAATAAAGACAACCCTTAATATTCAGGTAATCGATATGCTAGTGAGTAATTACTCAATCATCTTAGGAAGATATTGGCAAGCTTTGACAAGTAGATACCTCTCGCTCAACAGGACGCATTTATCCATTCCTTGGAATAGTAAAAACATCATAGTCCTAAGGGAGGGAATAATTTCACCTTACATAGAAAGCGTCTCACAGCCTAATGTGAATTATATCGAGGAGGACCTACGAGTGTATTCCATCTTTGCAGATGAGGACAACAGTACCTTGGAAGAAATTGACATAGAAGATGGGATGTGGAAAATGCACTTTGATGGTTCATGCTCCAATGAAGGAAATAGATTTAGTATTATCTTGTACTCTCCTATGGGTAAAATTCATAACTTTTCCTATAGGTTAGAGTTTGTTTCACAAACAATGTCACTGAATTTGAAGCATTACTGCTAGGCATTGAAAATGCCTATAATCTAGGTTGTGGTCACCTTATAGTTTTTGGGGATTCTGAACTTGTTGTAAACCTCGTACGTAATATATATTATCCTAGCAACAGTTTAATGAAACGTTACACCCAAACTATTTGGGAACTTATCTCTAACTTGCTATCTTTAAACGTCACTCGTGTTAAAAGGGAATTGAACTCAATGGCTGACAGGTTAGTTGTTTTTGCATCCTCTCCTACTTGGGAAATTCTTCCACAAAGACCTGATTGTACCTTTCAATCTTTGTATTGTCTGCACATTGTTGGCATAGGGGCAGACCCAGGGTTCAATGCTTCAATAACGCACCAACAAAACCATAACTATCGGCCCTTTTAGAAACACCTACGAAGAAGATGAAGTCTCACCTAAGGTAGAGACAGGGTGGGTTGTAGGACTCAAGTGTCTACAACCAAGATGGGACACAAATCTGTGATTACAATACTTAACAGAGAACTTAGCCAACCACATGCATTACATTATGATCCAAATTTACATCGTAGATTAACCATTATTATAGAGCAACACAGTAATAATTAGGATCTAACACTTCCAATCACTTAGCACACAACATTAACTAAAATCTAGCATTCATTCACATCATTAAGCAATAAGCTACAACATCATATGCAGTCATTATACATAACATCAACAACACTTAGCAAATAATCACATAAACAACATCGCACAAAGCATATCAATACATAGGATATACGTGGTTCACCCCAGTGTGGGGCTATGTCCACCAACTTCTTCTTCTTCTTTATTAGTCTTTGATCTCTTTACATTCGTCTGCTCATGTGCACAAAGCCACAAAGCCCAAATCCGCACTGGACAGATGATCTGTGTACAACGTACTATATCCACCTTCCTCAAAATCATGTCAAGGCACAGAGCCAACTCCTTGATAGCACAAATTCTTACACAGTTTGTCTGCACATTGCACTTACAAATTCTTTCACTGAGCCAATATTAACTGACTATGCACTTAGCCACTAGTAGTTATGTGCTAAGTCGATTCTAGTACTTCTTACATCACTAGGTACTTATTTATAGATTTACACAAAGTACTAAAACATGGGTAAACCCATGGGCCGACATCCCATACCCGTTACATGAACCCTAGAAACACTTTATTGGGTCCACAAACCCACAAAACAAGTGATATACAGTGATCTCTACTCTGCCTGGGTGCTCCATCTTCGACCAATCTGTCAAAATCCCAAAAATTGTTAAACATGACCAATGTTTCCTCAAAACTTGGTCAAGGGTCAACAAGCCCCCAACACTCACCTATGACTTGTACCGAGTCACTCAGATTTGGGAAACACTGCTTCAAAGGCCTCGACTTGCTACTTCACTAGAGCTTCTTGCTCGGTGAACTCCTGAATCACTTTCTCAGTAGTAGGCCCTTCCAGGCACTATTCCACTGTCGTAACTAGTTGGTCTAGCTACGAGCCTTGGCCTTCAATCTCTTCAAAAAGCGTGCAGGCTTCAGCCTGCACCGGTTGGAGTCTCTGTGTCACCTCCATGGATTTTCTCTAGATAGCAGTAATCTACTGCTGGAATGTGCATTGTTCATGTGATATTTTCATCTTCTCGACTGTAGTAAGCAAATTCATCTAAGCTTGCATGGTGGATGCCTGTTGTTTCACCTCATGGAGTTGTGCTTCCAATTTCCTCAGCTCTGTATCTTCTGCAAGGCGCTCATAGGTTTGCGCACTTCAATCACTCAATTGCTTACACTCTGATGTGAGTGTTCTAATTCTTTCTAATGTGTTCCTGCCAGCTTCCTCCCTTTCGTCGCGTACTTCTTGCGGACTACTTGACACTGCTTAGATCTCTAACTCCATTACCCTTGCTTGAAGTTGTTGAATGGCCTCGGCGAGATTCCCCACTTGTACCTCAGTTGACTCTTCTTCCTCATGTGCCAAGCCTGCACAGAGCGAAGTGATTTACTTACTACCTCTTTGATCACAATCTTCTCTGCGAGCATTTGGTTTTTTTCTTCTTGTATCTTCGCATTGTTCTGCTCAAACTTCACATGAATTTCATTTTTCTCCTTCTGCACAACTCGAAGTTTCTCTAGAACATCCTCCTTTTCTTGCTTCAAGGTCTTTGTGGCTTGCTCCTTTTCCTCTTGGACTCAATGAATTTGAGCCTCTGTTGCATCTGCTAATCTTCGTAATTGGGCAGGTTCATCCCCCAATTCTACAGAAGAAGGCACAATAGGTATTGCGCAACTCGAATGGATAGCTTGTTGTATGTCCTTGAGCTCCTTCTCTATTCTATCATATAGTGTTAATTTATTTTCTTCATGTCTCTGTAGGATAACCTCTGAATCTTCCTCTATGGTTGTGATGATGATATCGACATCATCCACTGTGAGCACATACTTTGAATGAGGATTATTGGCTCATGTCTTCTTCTGTGTTGAGAGTTTCTGTGGAGAAACCTTCATTTTCTTCGATGTTTCGGCCTCTGTAGAGGGGTCCTTCAGCGGTGTCACTTCGTCTTTTTCTTCTTGTCTCCCTCTTCCCTTCCTTCTTCTTGGTTCACTTCGTCTCCTCCTCCTCCTCCTATGGGTGATTCAAGCCCACTTTCCTCCGATGGGCTATCCTCCTCATCACTTTCTATGTTCTGGATGTCCTCATTTCTCTTCTTTTTCTTTTATCCATCATGTTTGACTCGGGTGACGAATGGATTTCCGATGATGTCAGGGTCGGATATTTCTTCATCTTCGATCAGTACAAGGAACTCTACTAGCCATTCCTTAGTGATCTATTCCATGTCTTCATCAGTCAACTTATAGTAGGAATGTAGCTCCTCCTTTCTTTCATCCTTGTGCATGGTGATGTAGATAAAGTGTCGATCTATGCAGAAATTCGCCAGCGGCCTGTACTGATGCAAAGTATAAGGGGCCATTCGTGGAAATGCCTCAATGGCATGCCTTAGTTGTAGGTAGTAAGCATGGAACACCGCATTTGATTGCCACTGCTTTGCCATATCATTCATGTACCACAAGGTGGAGAACCTTGCGTCCAACAGCTCTGATGGCTCTACTTTGGGGAATGTCGCTCCTTCTAGCATATGCCCAGTGATAAAGGAAACCCGTACCGGTATCCAACTGAAATGAAACTCAAATACTTGATCTTGATATTTGCGACAGTCATTCTCCAACTCGTTGACGAGGTATCTTGCCCAATTCATTTTCATTCCTTCAACACACTTTCCTGCAAGGTCTACTACAAATCTAGTGACCTATGTCAGACAGTTCTTTCTGATGAGCTTGCCAGCTATAAGCTAACAAGCTAGGCACACTGCACCATACTAGATGAAGGTTTCCTTGTAGCCTCACTTTCCCTTCTCTATATCACCATAGTCTTCCTTTATGCATTGTGCCAGGGAGCGATCTCCAGCCTTCCCTGGGTAGAACTATTGAGGGTTCAATCCATGCATGCTTAGTTCTGTGATGAGGTGGATTAGCACTAGATCCATGGTGACGGGCCTATCAGGCCATAGATAGCCTCCATGATAGCACTATAGGAGGAGTTTAATGCAGGCATTAACCTCCTAATGTTGGCCAAAATGAGGGATCTTCATCACGTTCAGGATTGTCGATTGCACAAGATCCTTTATCCATGGCTGGGAGACGATGCACTTCTTCTTCCTAGTTGTCTTCATCAAATATTGATGTGGCACAAGCATAGCGTAGTTCTTCTGGTCTCTAAGGTTGAATTCATTGTTCCTTAGAGCTAGAATATGTCCTAACTGGGGTCCAACTGCACATATCCCCTTCGGGAGGTACACAATGATCAACATGTATTTGAGATCCTGTGGAATAGTGTCACGGTTAACCACGATAGCCAAAGGCGAGATGTAATCTAGTGAGACGGATGGGATCTGCTTCACGTTAGCCAAATTGTCGTGGTGCTTTCTTCACTTCTCAGAAGTGTGGACAGAACGTCATCCAGTTGATGCAGATGCTTGCAATCTGCCAGTCGACGATGCCTATATTCCCACAGACATGACTCTCTCAATCATGAGGTCTACAAGTATTTCCTCCACAAACTTCTCTATTGCGCTACGTTCACCCGACATGCACACTCGTAATCAAATAACTCGGGTAGGAAAACAGACAACTAAGGTAATCAGGCAGATGGCGAGGTCTAGAAAGAACAACGCAATACAATGGATTCTCTGTTAGCTCATATATCATGGTTTGCAAAAATTGGTCCTGACACACCGTCCGATGGGTTGAATAAGCAACATCGTAACGGGTTCCCCCAACGGGTAGGAATGCCTTAATCAATTGAATCCATCCATTATGGCGCAGTCTCAATAGTCCAATGGCGATCTTTCTGGCGATAACTGTGTTTCTAGTCGTTCTGGAGAATTAGTATAATGATCGGGGCGCCTCCAACGGTCACATATCTTTGTCATGGAAAAGTATCATTCTGTGTGGTTTTTCTATTCCGATGAGGTTCAATTTATTCAAGCCTTCCTCTTGTGAAGTATTCTTTGGAACTTCCTATAATTTTTCTAACTTTTATTTCTTCTTACTGAGATTTCTTGCCTTCTTTCCTATGATCTAAGTCTCTGGATTCCTCTTTAGATTCTTATTCTTATATGTTCTTAGCATAGTGACTTTGCACTGCTAATTCAAAGGGTTCATAGATAATACCTCTTTGCTTATTAGGTCCTAGGTGGACATACTTTCTTCTTGCATGGATAGGTCCTTCAATCCTTCTTGAGCTCTTTCAAAGTTGACAACTACTTCTCTTTCGTTATGTTGCTTCGACTCAACTTCTCGTTTTTCTATCAGTCGATCTATTCATTGAGCTATGAAATCCCTTAGTTCTTGCCTTTTCTTTTCTATGGATTCCTCCTCTACTTTCCTTCTGATCTGATCCTTCTCAATCCAAGTCTTTCCTAATAAAATTGGAAAAGGGGCATTGTTCTCAACAAACCTAATAACTTCAAAATACTCTTATGTTGATGTTTCGTGAGCAATTATAGGTATATTAGTAAATCTTCCACATAGGGTTATCATATTTCCTTTAAACAAACCTATCCTTCCCAATGAAGGTATCATAGCAGTCTTTCCCAAAATTTCCCAAGTGCTTTCTAGAATAATATTCACATGTGTTTCTTCATCCAATACACAGTCTATGTCGAAGTCTTCTATTCTTGTAGCTATGCGTTTTTTTTTCTTTCAGGATCTCTGGTAAACTGATGTCTTTGTGATCATCTATTTGTTCTTTTAATTGTTTTAACATAGTCTCTGACTCTTTTTATGTATGATTCTTTAACATGTCCTTAGTTTCTTGACCTTCTTTATAGTCTTCTTTTCTCATGTTCACCTTTTCAACTTTAGCAATCATCCTTGGGAAATCCTCAACCTCATGACCAATAGCTTTACAACAAAGACAAAGAGGGCCTATACCAAGGCATTCTTTAGCAAGATGTCCTGGTCTTCTGCAATTATAACACAGTATCAATCCTCTCTTTCTTTTAAATAATCGCCACCCTTTCCTTTACTGCGCACTGGGATCACAGTGTTGGACCTGCATTCTGCAAAAATTCCTTCTAGTTTCTTGCATCCACTTATTAGTCCAAAAATTATTTCTATGGATGGGGAATACCATATATTTCTCTATTTCTATCAAATTTATTCAGATCAACTCTTTATTCTAACTGTGCCCTAGTTTTCAAACTAAGACAAGATCTATTAAACATACCTAGATTCATACTTTCGAAGCAAAAATTTCCACTTATCTTACCTTTACCAGAGCATAAAGCTTTAAGATCTTACCTTCTTTCTTCAGATCCGGTTCCTTTCTTAGCACTGAGCTTCACAGGTCAAATAAAATATTGTGCACTACAACAATAGATCTACGCACACAACTTTCTTTTCTTCAATTCCCATCAATCACAGTTTCAAGTCCCAAAAATGGAACCATTTATTGGCACACGGGTAGACCCAGGGTTCAACGCTTCAACAATGTACCAACAAAACCCTAACTACCGGCCCTTTCGGCAACACCTACGAAGTATATGAATTCTCACTCGAGGTAGAGACAGAGGGGGTTATAGGACTCAAGTGTCTACAACCAAGCTAGGACACAGATCTATGATTACAATACCTAACAGAGCACTTAGCCAACCACATGCATTAGATTATGATCCGCATTTACAGTGCAGATTAACCCTTATTACATAGTAGTGTAGTAATAATCAATATCTAACACTTTCAATCACTTAACACACAACATTAACTCAAATCTATCATTCATTCACATCATTAAGCACTAAGCTACAGCATCAGATGCATTCATTATACATAACATCAACAACACTTAGAAAATAATCACATAAACAACATCGCACAAAGCATATCAAGACACAGGATATACGTGGTTCACCCCAGTGTGGGGCTATGTCCACCAACTTCTTCTTCTTCTTTATTAGTCTTTGATCTCTTTACATTCATATGCTCTTGTGCACAAAGCCATAGAGCCCAACTTCACACTAGACAGGTGATCTGCGTATAACGCACTAGATCCACCTTCCTCAAAATCAAGTCAAGGCACCTAGCCAACTCCTTAATAGCACAAAGCCTTACACAGTCTATCTGCACAATGCACTTACAACTTCTTGCACTGAGCCAATATTAACCTACTATGCACTTAGCCACTAGTAGTTATGCACTAAGTCGATTATAGTACTTCTTACATCGCTAGCTGCTTATTTATACATTTACACAAAGGCCTAAAACATGGGTATACCCATGGGCCGACATCCCATACCCGTTACATAAACCCTAGAAACCCTTTGCTGGGTCCACAAGCCCGCAAAACAAGCGAGATACTACGATCTTCGCTATGCCTGGGAACTCCATCTTCGACCAGCTTGTTGAAGTCCCAAAAATGGTCAAACATGACCAATGTTTCCTCAAAACTTGGTCAAGGGCCAACACACATCCCTGACAATGTAGATTCATATTCGTTCTTCCCTAGTGATGAGAGCATCTTTGCTCTCATCCAAAATGAACCTTATAACCCTAAGGAAAGTATATCAATAAAATATAACAAAATTCCAAAGGGATTGACTCCTCTATAAAGTTCATTTTCATCGAGTGATGTAGGCAATAAAGAAAAACATAAAGAAGAGGAGTCAAAAATTAAAGTAGGTGAAACCATTTCCTTGAACATTGGGACACCCGATTGTCAAAAGAATGTTAAAATAGGTGCCCAATGATCTGATGAAGAAAACTGAAGTTCATTGAGTTGCTTAGTGAATTTCAAGATGTTTTTGCTTGGTCTTATGAGGATCTTTGTGGTTTTGATCCTGCTATTATACAACGTTGCATTCCTATCAAGGAGGGAATAAAATCGGTTAGGAAAAAACAAAGACCCATTAACCCTGCACTGGAAGCAACTATTCGAAAGGAAACACTCTTGAAGGTTGGGACAATTTTCCCTATTAAGTATTTTGAGTGGGTTTCTAATTTGATTCTTGTTCTAAAAGAAATAGGTCATATTCGACTATGTGTTGATTTTCACGCATTGAATAGAGCTAGTATAAAAGACTATTTTCCTCTCCCTAATATGGAAATTATTTTGTAGCAAGTTGCAGGGTCACAAATGATGTCCTTACTTGACAGTTTTTCTAGCTACAAACAAATCAAGGTAAAAAGGATAGATAAATATAAAACCACTTTATTACTCGTTGGATCACTTTCTCTTATGAACATATACCTTTCGTCTTATCTAATGCAGGTGCAACTTGTTAGCACTCTGTAAAAATTTTCTGGCTGATAGACAAACGATAGAGGCAATTGTTTCAACCAGTTTTAGAGCTAGGCACTAGCTTGATCAGCTCAGAGAGTGCTATGTTGTGTCACTTTATGTCTCTTTGTCAATCGATGGCTAGATTTAGTTTGTTTTGGGGGGATTTTTGTAAATTTTTTGGAAAGGAATGGGAGGGACACTTAGGGATATGGAGTCAAAATTTTGAAAGTGAATGAAAGCAATGACTGGCCGGTAGAACTCTCTAGAGGATAAAGGCTAAATGAGGTGATGAATATGAGTTATAAATTTTATTTATGCAGAGTGTAAGAAGAAGGAGAAAACAAGTAACTACATCATAGCATTACTGAAATGAATTTTGAATTAGTTAGGAATAAAATTACACGGTTTAAATTGTTGAAGCTGAGAGCATCACAAGATGAATTCTAAGTTTTTAACTATCCAATTTAAACAGAAGAAAATGAAAATGGAATTAAAGAACATGGGAAATACATACAAGGAAAGGAGACAAAACTCATATCACCACCATTAGAATCTTTTCATAGAGACTTCAAAAGCTTTTGCATATGTAATATCCCTAGGCCGAACCCAATTGTAATGTAAATGAAAATATACTTAAGATGGTGAGTTGTTTGATATCATTTTGTATGCACCTTTCGTGGAATAGTGCGCGCATGTACCGCGCAATAAAATGATGAAGTGTGAACATTCCAAGATACTACACGCAACAACTTAAGTGCACGTGATTTTAAGGCCAGGGAACCTTTGTGTATATGAGGTGTTTTATAGGCTAGTGAGACAGCGATTACAAGCTAGGATGCTTATGTATTGAATTAGGCCAAAGAGCATGGATGTTAAAGGTCAGTGCACCTATTTTTGTGCCTCATCAATATAAAATACATCAATGTGCATAGACCGACCATGATAAAAGAGTATGGAGTACTAAAATCCACTAGTTAGGGAAAGGGAGGGGATAGAAGTTAAAGAAAAGGGCTAAGCTAGGGAGCTTAAGCCAAAAAAGAATATTATATTAATATTTATTAAAGTATAAAGTATGGATAATTATTTTGTCATAAGTTCCAAAGTTGGGGACAAGTGGGCCAAAGTAGCTTCCAACATGAAAAGTGTCAAGTTGGGGACATGCATACATATTTTTGGGACTTAGTTCATTTTCCAGCATTCATCCATCATTCCTTCCATCATTCAGTCATCTAGTCAATCATCCATGAACATTCACTCACGCAGTCAGCTATCCTCCATACTTATTTTCACTATATATAAACATGTATCAATAGCCATACTTGTTTGTATAGCTGGTCAGCTTGGGAGTGGGACTGAAGAAGTGAGTTTTCATGCCCATGGGATATTGAAGAGGCAAGTTGTCAGGCCCATGATAAATTTCTCTCTGGGTGAGAGAATTGTTGGGAATTGATTTCTTGAAGGTGCTAAACTATAGCTACATGGCTCTGAGACTTCCTTTCCAGCCTATTGTTGAAACCCGAAAAGGAAGTGGGGCAAACGAAGGACTATTGAGCAGAGAAGAGGCACACTTCCTAGGGTGGGACAAGCATGTGGGGAATGAGGGGTTGCAGGTTGTTAGTTTGAGTTGGCACCTGTGACAGAGTCTTTCCTATTGTCTGAAAGCCATTAGCCTAGTTAGGAACCCTTTACCCAGGTGTATTTTAGTCCTAGCTCGGGGGTGACCCACTGTTGAGAGTGATAAGTAGTGTGGTCTAAGGCTAGGAGGTTCATGGAAGGTCTCCACACAGTTGGTGATATTCTTACCAAGACAAGTGTCAACTATGTGATAAATTTACATGTTGCATTATTATTTACATGTTTATGTTTATGGGTTTATTCTATCACTACTACATATGGGTGGATTATTCCATGAAAAATTTCCACGCTTCAACTAGTTTCATATTTTTTTAAACAGGGCGGGATTTTCATCAATATTGCTACGAAAGTTCGTCACAATATCGACGAAAATCTTATTTAAATCTAGTCAGGATTTTCGTCACTATAGCGACTAACTTTTGTGGCAATAGCAACGCAAATTTTGCCTATCTCATTGGTCGGTGTTAACGGCTAGTTGACTATTTTATCTATATATGTGACTTTAAGAGACTTTGCGACACCATTGCTATAGTTGTGACACTGTTCTTAGCTTTTGTTTGAGCTGTTTATTTTTTCCGTCACCCACCGGTTGAACAAATCCAATTCTCGATCTACATAGCTCATATTTTGAACTTGCAAGGTTAGTATGTTATTTTTTATTGAT
>JZKD02S1609538.1:82674-136780 GCA_000966675.3 Picea glauca | reverse complement strand
CGTAAGGATCCATCCTTCTTCTTTACAAAAATTACCGGTGAGCCCCAAGGTGAGACACTGGGCCTTACTAGCCCTAAGTCTAGTAACTCCTTCAACTACATTTGCAATTCACAAATTTCTGGCGCTGTCATTTGATACGGAGTCTTGGATATTGGTTCTGCACCAAGTTTTATCTCAATGGTAAAATCAAGCTCCCTCTCAGGAGGTAATCCCGGTAATTCGTCTGGAAAAACATCCTGAAATTTTGACATCACTGGGTACTGACCCAATGAGGGTCCCTTCCTTTCATTCACTTCTTCCACTATATAAAGTCGACACCCTTGTATCAAGCATTGCTTGACCCTCATAGTTGATATAAAGCGTAATGACACTTTTCTCTGTACACCCCGAATCTCTATCGGTTTCCCTTCATCATTGACACAAAGCACCTTCTTTGCGAAGCAATCTATCAAAGCTCAATGAGTTGCTAACCAATCCATTCCAATGATTAAGTCTTATTCCCCAAGAGTAGTGACGTATACCTTCAACTTGGTAGTGCACACTCCTAGGTCTACTTTACAATTATCGACACTAGGTCCTACAGCTTGTTTCTTCCCCAAAGCCATATCGACTTGCTTAAAGTCATTGTGCTCATAGGTTTCCAGCCCACTCTTTTCTAATGCAGATGGTGAAATGAAACTATCTGTCACACCATAATCAAATAAAATCTTAACATTAATATGATTTAGCATACCTGACGACTCCACTACGGTGGATTGATGTTCAGCCTGGCGGTTATCTACCGCTGCGTAAATATGGTGGCTGCTACTTGCTTTCCCCATCGGTGCCTTCCCTTCACTATGCACGAACCCTGGTTGAAACTCTGGGCAGTCACGCTAGTAATGGGGTCCCCTGCACCCCCAACAGGTAACACCAGGTGGAACCTATGCATTGTTACATGTTTGTCCTTGAAATGAGTTCCTTCCCCTGGAACCTCTGCCCCTACTAGTTGTTCCCCGAGATGGTTGTGGGCCTGTCTGCACCGTTGGCGATGAACGATATGCTGCACTAGCTGTCATTGAAATCCTTGCAGCTACTGTCCTTGGCACACCTTTGTTACCATAAGGTGGTGGCCTTGAGCCCCCTCCCCTAGGAAATGTCCTCGGGGTCTTTCCTACAAATCCTAGGTGATGCGGAAATGTCGATCTTGTACCCACTGTTAGGTTCATATGTTCTTCTGCGTAACGTGCACTCTCTACCACCTCCACCACTGAAGACGGTTTCCACATCCATACCATAGCCCTTATCTCGGGTTCAATCCATAAAAAAAGTGCTCTGCTTGTCGTTGGTCAGTATCCAAATATGAAACGTATTTAACCAGTTCCATGAACCTGATCTCGTATTCTTCCACAGTTATGTTTCCTTGTACTAAGGCATGAAATGCCCCTACTTTTTGTTCCTCGTAATATGCTGGTAGATATTTCCTTCGAAACCTCTCCTCGAAGAGTTCCCAAGATACTGTGTCTAGGGTAAGGTGTAGTTGTCTTTCTAAGTTGCCCCACCAGTTCAAAGCGCTATATCTTAACTGGAAAATTACAATCTTTGCCTTTGAATTGGATGCATAGTCCCTTAGGGCAAAACACCTGGTCATGCCTTCCAACCATGCTTCCGCACGTTCACTGGCGCTACCCCCGGCAAACTCCGAAAGTTTGATTTTCTGCAACTCTCGAGTGATGTATTCAGGTGGAAGTCCTCCCCCTGAATCCCTTGATGCTTCTGGATTACCTGTTCCAGATGGTGGGGGTTCCACTTCATTCCTTGCTGGTTGGTGACATTTTAAATTCTCGTTAATAACTTCTAACGAGCATAGTATGAGAGCTAGTTCGGGAGATGGTGCTGGTGGTGTTGATGGTGCCCGTGGCGACGCTCCCCTGCCTCGACCCCTACGGGTCCTGGCCATATTGTATGACTTAACCTGCATCCCCAAAGTTATCAGGGTGAGTTCCAGGACGTTTCAAATTGGTGCTACTTAAACTTAGAAACAGGGTTAGGCGTAATTTTTCTTTACTTGTCTGTAAACAGACATTACTCCATCAGGGGAATTGGCTCGGTTTTGGGTTAGGATTAAGCATCTAAGCTTGGTTAACATCAACTTCAAGGTAGACTAACCTTACACTTTAATAACATAGTTGAATTATTATTACACTAATTTAACCCAAATTAGCTTTACTTTAATTTAAACTAACTTAACCTTATTTATATGTAAATTATTTATACTAAATATTTAATTTATTTTATATTATTTTTAACGATTTTAAGAACAAAAAAAAAAAAAACTAAATGAGCGCCCAAGGATTCGGGCACGCATGGGTTCCACGTGCTCGTCACGGCCTCTGCACCTACCATGACTTATCCCCGACTCTGTATCGGGGTTTCATACTTTTTGTTGTCGCGAAATCTTTGCCTCTCCAAACCCAGATTCCCGATGGGCTCAGTCTCTATGAGCTAGCCCCTTACTGACTATACCTTGGTCCATACGACCGCGCTCACAATCCTGTTACCATAAACCCTCCCATCGGGATTTTGTGCTCAACTTTCTCGATGGGCCCTTTTCTTTGTTAGCCCCTTTTACTACGAGCTTGGTCCATATGACCGCCCCCGCGACCGTGGCCTTGTATCACCCTATCGGGATTTCAGCGTTTCGGTGTTCGCGATGTCAATGCACGTGCGTCCTTAGGATTCCCGATTTCCTGATCTGCAATGCACGTGTGAGCTCTATCGGGTATCGCGAAATCGTGACTATTAATGCAACAATTCCTATGTATGCAAAAACCTCGAAATGTCGAATCCTGACTCCTTCAGATCCTCTGACACGCGTCCTCAACCTGAACGGCTCGGATCTCGTCGGGAAATCATGGATCGCGATTTCCTGTTGCACAATTTCTTTACCCTCGAAAACTCTAATGCCCCCAAACACCGACTCGTTAGGATATCATGCCACGCGTCCTCGTAGATGGATGGTTCATAACTCCCGTCGAGATATCGCGAATCGTGACTCCATCATGTGAGTATTCCTTGCCCTCAAAAATCCCAATATCCTGATTCCCCAGTTCGCTGACAGTTGGCCTCCACTACGCCTCTGTCCTCCTCCTCTGTTGTGATGACAGTTGGCCCCCACTCATCAGGGTTTCGCGGATCGCGAATTCAAATTTCTTAAACATCATGTCCCCGGGATTCCTGATTTCCCGATGGGCCAAACGCCGATGGTTTTCAATGGTTTCCACCTGTCCCACAGATGGATGGCTGTGATTGTGTCGGGATTTTCCCATGGATTTCCTGACTCTTCCCGGATGACGGACACCTGTCCTCCATTCTGACTCTAGTGGTCCCACCACGCTTATGTCACTGTCGGGATATCGCCGATCGCAATTCCCAGCGACACGGTTTCTTTGTCTTCGAAAACCCCGATTTCACGACTCTTCAGGATCTTCCGACACGCGTCACTACAGTTTGGAGGGCTCCGATCCTATCGAAAAATCGTGAATCGCGGTTTCATTATGCAATGGTTCTTCACTCCTAAAATCTCCGATGGTAAAATCCCGACGCCTCCCCAAAACGCTAACACGTGTCCTGCCGAGATCAACGGCTAGGATCCGTTCTTGAGATTTTGAGAACCACAAGGTCTCGATTCTCAGACTTAACAAAACCCCGATGACTCAAATTTCCCATTGACTCTTCTGGGACTCCTCCTATGCATGCTAGGGCTTAAACCCCACGCAACTTTTCTAGATCTAACGGCTGATGAGATTTCTCCTGAGATCTGACGGCGCAGATCCGTTCTCCCGTGTAACAGACAACTCTTCTTTGGGAAAATCGATTAGTTGCACAAAACATTACGTAGTGTTAAAATTGCTCTCCTGGCACGGTTGAAATTTATATGGGTCTATAGTTCATTATTACAATCATCAAATCTTAATATAGGCAAATAGTTCACACTATTCCTGTGCGGTACAAGTCTGCTAAATTTCCTTTTTCTGACTGTGCATCGGCAGTTTCCTCCATTTAGGTAAGTTCGAGGTGAAATAGGCCTTTTCAAGGTCCCACAATTGTCTTTTTGCATTTTATTTAGTATGGTTCGTGTAGTCATTTAATCTTACCAGTTTCAAGTCTTCAATAGAAGCTTCCCATGACATGTCATCGATTTCAGGTGTCTATTCTACCCGAAACTTCATTAACAGCATTGCTCAAGGAAAAAAAAAATTAAGCTATGACTTCTCTTTTTCGTGCTTAACAGCTTGGATACCACATTGTATCAGTCCTATTTAGTCAAACTGAACGTGTGTTTCTTATAGGTTAAGCGTGGCTGGAGTTAATCATTTGGGATTTTGGCCCTTAGGCCCAGATTTCAAACTAAGACGCTTTGATACCATATGTAATTCCCATATAATTCTAAACATCATTATGTTTCATAAACATTTTATTTAGTAAACTGAAACAATAACTTTCTAGCATAATATTGATTTTCATAACAGCAACTTCAGTAACTAATATCTATCCATAAATACTGATTACATGGAAGAAAGAAATAAATACATAACTTAACAAGTACCTGGTTCTGATGCTAATTGTTGTTGCCTCTGTGCCTTGTTGTTGCCTTCCTTCTATCTGCTACCAGATCAATCCTGCCACAAACAGGAAAATAACTGCCCAAAACTACTATCCTCCCTGCCAACTAGGAAAACTACCTAGCTCCAGGATATCTACGGATATCCTGGCCCTCCGTGCCCAAAACCTCCAGCAACCCAGTGCCTCCCTAGATAAAATCTCAACCAGGAACTCTACTCCTTGCTCACAGCAAGCCAACAGTCCACAAAATACAATAGTACATAGAAAATCGTTGCTCACAGCAAAACACAACCGTCCAAAGGCTCTCTGCTCACGAAAAAACACAACCATCCAGAGGCTCTCTGCTCATGGAAAAACACAATAGTCTCTGCCAATACAATCAGCTCAGCAATTACAGTCCACAGCATCCATCCCCCCCCCCGTCGAATGGTGCTCACATCCCCCTCTTCCCGTCCCTTATTCCTCCCTGCTGACTCACGCATTTACTTCACAACCACCCCCATCCTCTATCCTTCGTCCCTTCATTAATATTTTTATCATCTCAGGATTTCTGGGCTCCTCGCCCTACATACGCCACCCTCTACTGCATACGCAATTCCTGTTATATCATTTCTTTTTTTTTGATCTCTTAAATTTATGTCACAGGTCATTAAATGTGATCTTCAGTTAGATTATTATTACTTAGTTAATCCTCAATTATTTCTTTAATTAAATCTTACTTAATAATCTTTAATCATTTATTCAATTAGGGTCGTTACATTTACTGTTATTTCAATGTGAATCTGTGCATTTACAGATGTATTTGTATGTTTATATATATATATATATATATATATATATCCGCAAGAGTTCTATGTGTATATATTTTAATTGCATGCAGTTCAAAAAATTCATGTGGCATAGCTCAGTTAGATGTTGGGTATGTTGCAGCATGTTCCACAGAGAAAATGAAAGCATTCTCTCGTGTATCGTGGCCCGGCCTGGGTGGTCGGGGACATTACAATATGTTATCAGAGATTCAGTTTTCAACACTAAGCCTAGATGGGCCGAGTAAGTTGGGTTGAGGTGAAATTTTACAGAAGATTGATTTCGACATGGCCAAATTTCAAATCACAGAGCATCCATGGTAAATTTAGAAGCAACAACATGGAATTGGGAAAAGCCCCAATTTTTGTGGTTAAATTAATGAGAAAATGGAGAAATTTAGCCAAGTGGTGAGATATTGTTAGTTCAATATTTGTTCTATTAAATTCAGACCTAGAATTGGTTGAATTTGAAGTTACAGTGAAACCATGATAGATGGAGCGAGATTAGTAAATAAAATTCTCAATTCATGAATTTATTTTGGGTAAATTCGTTCCAGAAATGTCAACCCACAACGATTTGTTGTTGCAAAGGTTGAATTGGTGTTATCGAAGTGAAATTGAGAAAATTTCATAGTTGCAGAATGTCTATGGTAAATTGGGGAAAAAGTTAGAAAAAAGCCCCAATTTCTGCAATGGAATTCACGAGGAATTGGTGTGCATAAAAATGAATGTGCACAGGTGGGCACACTAAAAATGCATCATGCGTAGTAAAAATATTGCGTTATGTAAAAATGGGCATCGCGCGGAAAAATGTTGGTATGCGGGTGCACGCACTAAATTTTGGTGTCGCATGGAGAAATGTTGGTGTGCAGGTGTGTGCACTAAATTTTGGCGCCGTGCGGAAAAATGTTGGTGTGCGGGTGCATGCACTAAAATTTGGCATTGCACAGAAAAATGTTCGTGTGCAGGTATGCGCACTAAATTTTGGCACCGCACGGAAAAATTTTGGCGTGCAAGTGCGTGCACTAAATTTTGGCACCGCGCAAAAAAATGTTGGTATGCGGGTGCGTGCGTTAAATTTAGCATTGTGCAATGCAGATAGAGTGATGCATGCATATTAATAAAGTGTGGTGTGCACACACATAATACTAGCGTGTGTGATGTGTGTAGTATCTGTTGGACAACTGAGAGGGAGGGGTGAATCAGTTGTTATTGTGCTTAAACAATTATTCCCATTTTAAACTCTTTACAAAACACTCAATGATGATCATAATAATGCAGGGAAGTAAGCAATAGAATATTCAACATCAATCACACACATGAAATATACAAAGACACATATTTCCTGAGGAAACCCATAAAGGGAAAAACCTCTTCTTCGTGATATGATAAGTAGTCTTTATTTTCTGTACATTATCATTCTTATGAGAACCAACTCCTTTTGAGGCTACCACCTCTATTTTACAAGCAGCAACTTGCTGAGAGCACCAACTATCTGGTTTCTCTATCACCCACTAGAAGGAAGAACAACTCCCTAAGTGTTCTAGCACCAACTTCCAGTCACACAGGCACCAACCTGTATAACAAAGAACAATAGTTCTCCCTTGCACCACCCTACCACCTTGGTTTTTGAAACTCTAAGGACAACAGTCCTCCCCTTCACCTCCCTACCACCCTAATTATAAAAACTTTGTTACAGAAACTTATTACAGTGATACAGTGTTTGTCAATGGATTACTAGTCTCATCATTATTTTGCTACACTACTCTGCTCTGCCTACATCAGTGACTTCCTACTTGCATCTTCTTGAGATTTTTATTCTTCTGCTCTGTCTCTACATGCGCACCTTAGCTTTCTCTTCCTCTCTCAGATATGCATTTTTGTTCTATATCTTTCTTCTGGGATTTATGCTATGTGCAACATTTCCATTCTATGTGTTACGCCTCTTTTTTGTGTTTCAGCTGATGCGCATAGCATGCTTCTACCCACATGAATAACTCTAAACAAAAGCAACCATCTCTTCTTTGTTATGTGTATATTTACCATGCCAAGTCCTCTGCCAAATCATACAACTAACTCTTCATCCTCTCTGGTGATTATGTTGAGTCTGTTCTTAATCAGTGGCCATTATCCTAAGATTATTTAGATTCTTTGGAAGTTACATTCTTCAATGCTTTTCCATCTCTCAATCATCTCTATGATGAGTCTTCATTCCACTGGCAGTTACCTCGAGACTCTTCATCTCTTCTAGCGATCACCCTGCAGCTCCTCGAATTCTTTGGCAGAAACAATCACTCTGTTCTAGTAGTTACTAAGAGAACCTTCGCGCGCTCATCCCTTTGGCGCCTTTTCCTTTCCTAAGAAAAAATTCACAGTGGGCACTATCTTTTCTTGCTAATCCCCTTCCTTTCACGTGACCACCCACAGTGACCACTCATCAACCAAAATGACCCTTTGTGACTTCACATTTTGGATTATTTGCTGCGAGTTGCCTCGATTCTCCCAACTCGTGAAACTCCAAGGTCAAGCCTAGCAATGCTAGCTCCTTCCTCAATCTTCTATTGATGTGACCTTGGTTGTGACCAGGGGTCAAGCAAGAGGGTGCTTCACAACTTCGCATATCGGATATTCAGCTGCAAGTTTCCTCGATTCTCCCAACTCACGAAATATGAAGTGGATCCTAGAGACATGATAGCTCCTCCCTTAACCTTCGCTGATGTGACCATGGCTATGACCACAAGCCTAACTTCCGAGCACTTCCCAGATCAACAGTCCAAATCTCTCTGTGATCCAATGGTCAATATCTCCTCTTTGTGTTTTGCGACTATGCACTTCATGATGTCGAAATTTGTCTCACCTCCCTTCTTCTAATTCCCAAACTCACGTTTACGTCAGATCAATGGCCCACAATCCTTCCTCGATCAACGGTTGTGATCACCTTCTATATTTTAGGATTTCACGCTTAGCGACATCAGACATCAACTCACACCTTTCTTCTAAGACCCAAACCCTGACTCTCCACTTACCAGATCAATGGTCCACGATGCTCTGAGATCCGATGGTCCAGATATCCTCTTCGTACTTCGAGACTTCGCATTTTATTTATTGTCTGATCAATGGCCCAAGTCAATCCTTGATCCAACGGTCTAGATCTCTCCTTTGAGAACTCAGACTTTGCGAGTTTTTTGCTTCTCCTATATTTGATTTCATGACTTACGAATCAGTGCAATGTTGATCTCTCACCATGTGTCCTGCCTCAATGGACGGTCAGGATTCCTTTGCATATTTGGGGTGTTGAAAGACTCTTGGGCTTATCCTCCTTGCAACTCCACTTGATCTAACAGTTGTTGTTCCTTCGCGCTCAGATCCAATGACTGAGATCTGTTCTCCTCTTATGTGCGCTCCTCTTGTCTAGATTCTGATCCAATGGCCATTGTCACTCCTCCTCCTGAGCTTATGATTTCTTCTAAATTGGAAGATTTTCTAAGTATTAAAAGGTTTCGGCCTCCAAACCTTCTCCTGCGGGTCTCGTCTTCATTGTTCTTTTTTTCCATCGTCGTTGTTGTTCATCTTTGATTTCCTTTTTTCCATCATTGTTCTTGCCATCAATGACAAGCACACTCTGCGTGTAAACATGTCATCATCATTTTTGTTATTTCCATCAATGACAAGAAACTCTTCCTGTAAACATGCCAACAATCGCCCCCTTTGGCATTGATGGAAACCCTAAAAGACTGCACTGTTCTACTTAGACCTCCAATTATATCATCCAAACCACACCTTTTCTCCCCCTTTGACATCAATGTCAAAGAAAACATACCCCCCTTGAGTTGTTGCAATACTTTTTGAAGGTATCAGATATTCAACCAACACAAACTCCCCCTGATTAGATAGACAATTTATCTTGATAGTGGGGTCATGCCCAACTTCTGGCATAGATACTCAAACTAAGATTTTGCAAGCGGTTTAGTGAAGATATCAACAAATTGATCTTTGGATGGAATATAATGCAAATAAACAACAATGTTGGTCACATATGCCCTCAAGAAGTGATACTTGATGGGTATATGTTTGGTCTTGGAGTGAAATACATGATTCTTTGACACACTAATTGCACTAGTATTATCACAATTAATTGGGATTGATGTAGTATATTTTACCTCCAAGTCTACAAGTGTTTGAATCATCCACAATACTTGGGTACATCAAGTGGCAGCTGCAATGTATTCAGCTTATGTAGTTGATAAGGAAATGGAACCTTGCTTCTTGCTCAACCATGCTACAAGGGAATCTCCTAAGAAGAATGCACCTTGCCAAATCAACATCTGAGTAGAATGATAGTTGAAAATTCAGATTCCTAGGATACCATAGGCCATAGTTCATTGTTCCTTTCAAGTATTTGAATATTCTTTTGACAGCTAACAAATGACTTTGTTTAGGTGCATCCTGATACCTTCCTACCATTCTAACGGCATGCATTATATCTGAACGGGATGTTGAGATGTACAATAGGTTGCATATCATAGACCTATATGAACTCTAATCAACATCAGGTGAGTCGTCATCCTTTATTAACTTGCATCCAATGACCATAGGTGTGCTCATAGGTGTAGAATCTTCCATTTGAAACCTTTTCAAAATTTCTTTTAGAAATTTCTCCTCGGAAAGAAATATTCCTTCAGACCTCTGAGTAATCTGCAGACCAAGAAAAAATGACAGTTCCCTTATCAAAGACATTTCAAATTCAGACTGCATGGCAGAAGCAAACCATTGTACCAATGAAGCATTATTGCTTCCAAAGATGATGTCATCTACATAGACCAACATAATGAAAAAATCAGTAACCTCTATTTTGATATATATATATATATATATATATATATATATATATATATATATTGATGTCAATTGTTTCTCTCTTGAACCCTTTGTCTTGAAGATACTTATCCAATCTGTAATACCATGCATGAGGAGCTTGTTTCAACCCATATAAGGTTTTATTCAACTTGCAGACAAAGTCAGGGTTATATGATAATTGGAAATCCTTTGGTTGTTCCATATAGACTTCTTATTTTAGATCTCCATTTAGAAAAGATGAATTGAAATCCATTTGATAGACTTTAAACTGTTTATGACAAGAATAAGCAAGAAACATTCTAATAGCTTCTAATATTGCTACGGGCGCAACAAATGTTTCATCAAAATCCAGTCCTTCTATTTGATCATATCCTTTGCAGACCAATCTAGCCTTATTTCTTACAATATTTTCTTGCTCATTCATCTTTTTTTTGTAGACCCATTTGGATCCTATTACATTTTTATTTGTTGGCCTAGGAACGAGTTCCCAAGTGTCATTCTTTTCAATCCGGTCCAATTACTCATTCATTGATTTTAACCAATTTACATCTTTACTAGATTCATTAAAGTTCTTAGGTTTCACCATGGATATGAAGTCTATATGTGATTGCTCAGTGTCTTTTATTATCCTTATCCTGGTTTGTACACCTTTGTCTTTATCACCAATTATGTGACTTTCAGGATGATTCTTTTGAGTAATTCTAGAGGAAGGATTTGATCTTGATGGTTGTCCTAATTCTTCTTGTCTAGGTGTCTCTTCTCCATCTGATTCTTGGACTTGTTCATATTCAAATTTAGTTGTGTCCTATGTAGTAGACTCAATATTTCTCACCTCTCTTACTGGGACTCCTTCATCAACCTTCAAATCAATGCAATCAACTAATTTATGCAATATTTTATTAAAGCATCTATATCCTTTACTATTGGTAGCACATCCTAAGAATATGCCTTCATCAGCCCTATCATCATACTTGCCAAGATTTTCATTATTATTCTTTTTGTAGCACTTACTCCCAAAGACTTTGAAGTGTTTGATTGAAGCAGGTCTTCCATACCACAGTTCATAAGGTGTCTTGTCACTATGTGGTTTGAGGTGAGCTTTGTTAATAATATGGACTTTTGTGTGTATTTCTTCTATCCAGTAAGTTTGACGAATGTTCTTCTCATTCATCATTGACCTGTCCATTTGCTGAACTATTATGTTTTGCTTATCAACTACTCCATTTTGTTGTGGATTTCATGGGATTGTGTATTCTCTCTTGATCCCATGTTTATCATAGAATTCCTTGAAATCACTTGACATAAATTCTCTTCCTTTGTCTGATCTTACTACCTTTATCATGTTGCATGTTTGATACTCAGTTAAAGCCTTGAATATTTTAAATTTCTCAAATGCTTCAACTTTTTCTTTGAGAAAATCAACCCAAGTCAGTCTGAAGTAGTCATCAATGATCAACATAAAGTAGTTTTCCTTCCCTGTGCCTTCCTGTCTTGATGGTCCACATAAATCCATATGAACTAATTGGAGTGGTTTATCTGTTAAAGTAGAGCTCTTGGATTTAAACTGTGTCCTGGTTAGCTTTCCTACTTGGCAGGATTTACACACAGAATCTTGTGGCTTTGATATTCTTAAAAGATATTTTATTGCCTCAAGATTTTTGAGCTTGATTAAGTGGTAAAAGTTTATATGTCCAAGTCTCCTATGCCATAACCATATTTCATCATGTTTTCTTATATCACACTCTTCTCTATCTTCTTTCATCACATATACATTTTATTTTTCCTTATGCCTTTAGCCACCACTTGTCCTGAGTTTACAGAATTTATATTACAATCTTTGGAAGTGAACACTACTTCACATCCTCTGTCACACATTTGACTTACAATGAGAAAATTATGTTTCATCCCATCTACAAGCAGGACATCCTGGGATTTTCCTTTACCATTACTCAAACTCACCATCCCTTGATTTTACCTGGTTCATCATTTCCATAGGTTACATTTCATGTTTTTCTTTTACTTATAGACAGAAAATTATCCTTGTCTCTAGTCATGTGCTTGGAACATCCACTGTCTATATACAAGGGGTATTTTTGTTTTTGAGTTGAAAGTACTAGACCACATTTTTCACTATCTTTCTTTTTCCCTGTGTTGGCATTTCTAGTTAAGGGATTTATCCTTGGATCTACCTTGTAATTCTTCATATGACAGTTCTCAGCTTTGTGGCTGAAGTTATGATAGTTATAACATTCAAGCTCATTGTTCAATAGATCAAAGTGATTGGTGCTACGTTGTCTACTCATTGGTTTCTTAGTTCTATGTTGCAAATATTGTTTATTTCTTGACCTCCTCAGTTGCATGTCTCTAAGCTTAATTTGACAATTTGCAATCTTATGACCAAAATTAGAATAGTAAAAACAGTAACCATGGAAGAAATTTTGGTACCTGAAGGATGGCCCTCTTCTTGGAATTTTTTTCTCCATCTTTTGATATCTTTTTTTTTTTATCAGGGATCATATTGTCTTGATTATCTTTTAGTGGCATAGTACTCACATGGTATGATTGTCTACTGACTTGGAACTTGATCATCTTTACTGGCTCTTTACTTTCTGGTTGTTTGTTGCTTGAACCACTTACATAACTTAAACTAGTCTTCAACAAAGGAGATCTTTGTTTGCTCGGAATGTCATTTAGTTCTCCTGAGGCTTTAATTCTTGGAAGATTTTGGAGATACAATGCTTTAAACTTCTCCATCTTTTTTTTGGTTTTTACTACCTCTTCTTCCAAAGCTTCACATCTTGCCTTCTTCTCTGATAACTGTTGTTTCAGAATATCCTCTGTTTTCTTTGCCTCTTCTAATTCCACTTTTAGTAAGGCAAAGTATTCATCAGGGTTTTTACTGTCTTTCTCAAACTATATCAGCAATTGTTTTTGTTTTTGCTTTTTCTTCTTAGATCTGAGTCTAGCAATTTCTTTTAGGGTGTTGATCAGTTCTCCTTCCAAGTCACCCATAGTTTCTTCATCATTAACATCACTTCTTGTGATTTTATTATCATAATCCTCTTTGGCCATTAGCATAAAGTCATTAACCTTATCTTCAATAGAAGAGACATTACTTTCATCATCTGAGGGATCATCATCATTGTTTACACAAAGGCTTTTCTTCTTAAAATTATTCTATTTATAGACCTTCTTGTGTGTGTCCTTATCTTCATCATAATATGTCTTATCCTTTATTTTCTAAGGACACTTAGATGAAAAATGACCTATCTTACCACAGTTGAAACATTTGAAGGGCAGTTTTCCTTGGTACCTGTCTGATCCTTTCTTTAGTCTTCTCACAAATTTTTCTTCAATTTCATCAGGCTGAGAATCCTCATTCTTATCTGCTTTAAATGATGCTTCTCTAGATGTGGGTTTATCTTTAACTATCCTCATTTCATATGCAGTCAAGTTTCCTAGAAGTTGATCAAAACGCAAATCTTTTAGATCGTTAATTTCTTCTATAGCAGAGACCTTTGGTTTGAACCTATCTGGCAGAGATCTCAAAATTTTCTAAACTAAACAGGCTTCCTCAATTTTTTCACCAAGTCCTTTCATTGCATTTACTATCTCTTCAACTCTCAGAAAGTACTTCCCAACAGTTTCATCCTCTTTCATTTTTAGTTGTTCAAACTGTACTTGTGGGTTTGAAGCTTGGCTTCCTTTACCTTCTCATCACCTTCATAATTGCTAATGAGTTTGTCCCACATTTCTTTGGCAGATTCTAAGTGCATAACTTTTACAAATTATGCTTCTACAAGCCCACTCAGAATAACATGCATAGTCTTAGCATTGAAGATGAATTCTAGCTTGTCATCCTTAGAAGCTATCACAACCGGCTTTACATAACCACTCTCTACCACATCCCATACATTTGCACCTAAAGCCATTATTTAGGTTCTCATCCTAACTTTCCAGAAGGAAAATTTTGTTCCATTGAACAAGGGGGCCTTATTGGTTGAAGTTCCTTCATGGCTAGTCATTTTTAAGATCTAGGATCTACCCTTAGATAAAAGGAACTGGATCTGATACCAATTGTTGGAAAACTGAGAGGGGGAGGTGAATCAGTTGTTATTGTGCTTAAACAATTATGCTCATTTTAAACTCTTTACAGAACACTCAATGATGATCACAATAATGCAGGGAAGTAAGCAATAGAATATTCAATATCAATCACACACATGAAATATACAGAGACAGATATTTCTTGAGGAAACCCATAAAGGGAAAAACCTCTTCTTCTTGATATGATAAGTAGTCTTAATTTTCTGTACATTATCATTCTTATGAGAACCAACTCCTTTTGAGCCTACCACCTCTATTTTACAAGAAGAAACTTGCTAAGAGAACCAACTCTATGGTTTCTCTAGAACCCACTAGAAGGAAGCACCAACTCACTGAGTGTTCCAGCACCAACTTCCAGTCACATAGGAACCAACCTATATAACAGAGAACAATAGTTCTCCCTTGCACCACCCTACCACCCTAGTTTTTCTGGCTACAACCAGATGAGAGATACGACTCCCTGTGTTCAAGCACCCACTTGAAACACTGAGGACAACAATCCTCCCTTGCACCTCCCTACCACCCTAATTATAAAAAATTTGTTACATAAACTTATTACAGTGATACAATGTTTGTCAATGGCTTACAAGTCTCATCATTGTTCTGCTACACTACTTTGCTCTGCCTACATCAGTGACTTCATGTTTGCATATTCTTGATCTTTTTGTTCTTATGCTCTGTCTCTACATGCGCACCTCATATTTCTCTTCCTCTCTCAGATATGCATTTTTTTTCTATGTCTTTCTTCTGCTCTTTATGCTCTGTGCAACATTTCCATTCTATGCACTACACCTCTTCTATGCATTTCATCTACTGTACATAGCATGCTTCTACACACATGAATAACTATCAACAAAAGAAACCATCTCTTCTTTGTTCTGCGTGTATTTATCGTGCCAAGTCCTCTTCCAGATCATACACCTAACTCTTCGTCCTCTCTGGTGATTATGCTGAGTATGTTCTTCATCAGTGGTCGTTATCCTGAAATTATTTGGCTTCTCTGGTAGTTACAGTCTTCAACGCTTTTCCATCTGTCAATCGCCTCTATGATGAGTCTTCATTCCATTTCCAGTTACCTCGAGACTCTTCAAATCCTCTGGCGATCACCCTGCAACTCCTCGAATTCTCTAGCATATACAATCACTTTGTTCTAGAAATTACTGAGAGAACCTTCACACACTCATCTCTTTGGCACATTTTCCTTTCCTAAGAAAAACCTCACAGTGGGTGCTATATTTTCTTGCTAATCCCCTTCCTTTCACATGACCACCGACGGTGACTACTCATCAACTAGAATGACCCTTCATAACTTCGCATTTCATAGTATTTGTTGTGAGTTTCCTCGATTCTCCCAACTCGTGAAACTCCACGGTGGAGCCTAGAAATGATAGCTCCTTCCTCAATATTCCACTGATGTGACCTTGGTTGTGACTAGGGGCCAAGAAAGAGGGTGCTTCGCAACTTTGCACATCGAATATTCAGCTATGAGTTGCCTCGATTCTCCCAACTCACAAAATTTGAAGTGGAGCCTAGTGACGTGCTATCTCCTCCCTTAACCTTCTTTGATGTGACCATGGTTGTGACCACAGGCCTAACTTCTGAGCACTTCTGAGATCAATGGTCTATATCTCTTAGTGATCCAACTTTCGAGATCTCCTCTTCACATTTTGCGACTACACACTTCGCGATGTCGGAATTTGGCTCACCTCCCTTCTTTCAATTCCTGAAATCGTGTTTGCGTTAGATCAACAGCCCACAATCCTTCCTCGATCAACGGTTGTGATCACCTTCTATATTTTGAGATTTTGCATTTCATGAGATCAGACATCAACTCGTTCCTTTCTTCCAAGACCCAAACCCTGACTCTCCACTTAGCATATCAATGGTCCACGATGCTCTGAGATTCGATGGCCCTAATCTCCTCTTCGTACTTTGAGACTTCATGTTTCAGTTCTTGTTCGATCAACAACCCAATTCAATCCTCGATCCAACGGCCCAGATCTCTCCTTCGAGAACTTGAACTTCGTGAGTTTTTCGCTTCTCCTATCTCTGATTTCCCGATTTGCAAATCAACGCAATGCTAATCTCTCACTACGTGTCCTGCCTCAATGGATGGCCAAGATTCCTTAACAACTTTGGGGTATTGAATGACTCATGGGCTTATCCTCCTTGCAACTCCACTAGATCTAATGGTTGTTGGTCCTTCGTGCTCAGATCCAATGACTGAGATATGTTCTACTCTTCTGCATTCTCCTCATGTCTGGAATCTGATCCGATGGCCATTATCACTCCTCCTTCTGAGCTTACGATTTATTCCAACTTAGAAGATTTTCTAAGTATTAAAAGGTTTCAGCCTCTGAACCTTCTCCTGTAGGTCTCGTCTTCTTTTTTCTTGCTTTCCATCATCACTGTTGTTCGTCTTTTCTTTCCTATTTTCCATCATTGTTCTTTCCATCAATGACAAGAAAATTATGCCTATAAGCATGCCATCGTCATTGTTGTTCTTTCCATCAATGTCAAACAACTCTCCCTATAAACATGCCAACAGTATCGGCAGAGCACAGAGGAGTTTGGCTGGTGCGTGCACAATGTGGATATATGTTGTCATGTGACAATTTAGTTAAGAGTAAGTGCAAAGTATTGGTGCACGGTGGGGGTGTACTAAAATTTGGCACGGTTCAACGCGTAGAGTGAAATTTGCGCAGAATATCAGTGCGTGATATAAAAACTATGTGCAATGGGTAATAGTGCAAGAACCAAAGCTGTGCGTGGTGGATATTTTCGCGCGACACAAAAGTAGTGTGTGCAAGTTATCGGCACGACAAAGAAGCGATGCACAGTGGTTATAGGTGTGCGGAGCACTATTTACCTTGTGGTTTTGTTTCACTTTCTAAATATGGGTGTACAGGTTGAAATTTGTGCACACAAAGTCATTTGGATGGTGAACAACAGTGGAAAACCAACGAATTTCCATGACATTTTATATTGTTTGAACGTCATCTCTTTGCAGCGCATTTTTGAGTGCCTTAAAAATGTTTTTAGCTACTCAAAAACCACGATAACGAAGTGCTCCAAGACACACTCTATCTCAACATATCAAATAAAATAGATCGGAGAGATATTTCTAATGGCGTAAACCATTCGTCAAACGAAGATTTTATGAAAAAGTTACAGAATAAATAGTGGAGGGTAAATTTTAAGACCCAACTAGCTTCAAAGAGCCATAACTTTCTGCTTCGGAATTAGATTGAGGCGCAGGAGCAGTCAATGGAAATATATTGAACTATATAAGAAATTCCTAGAGCTCAAATAAATTTATCGGCATGTCAAAGATATTTAATATGGAAAACAAGGTACCTATAGCATTCTAGACCAAAAACACGAATTGACCTAGAACTTCAGCAGGTTGTAACTAGTATCCCAGAACCCAGAAAGAGATGAAACTTGGCCAAAGTGTTCATAATATGTATATGAAGAAACCCAATTGAGATCCTACAAAAATTCCAATGGAGTAGGTGCAAAAATACATATTTACAGCACAGAGATGCGCCAAGTTGAAGTGTGAACAGAAAAATTAATGAGCAATTTTCAAATAGCCATAGCTTTCTGCTCAAGACTTGCAATTGAGCATGGGAGCAAGATTTGGAAAGATGTTGGATAGTGGGATCTAAATATACACCCAAAAAATTGATCTGGGCATTCAATTTTCCAAGAAATCAGAAGAAATAATTATGATATATTATTGAACCAGAATGGCTCATATTTTCATGAAATTGTTGAAAAAGTTAGTCTAACAAAGTTTTGGTGGTTGCACATTTTGCAGAGTTAACAACAACTAGATCAGCACAGATTCCATAGTAATGGAAGAGGCACAATGAAATTATAGCTAGGAAGATGAAATCAGAGGGATGGATGTACATTTGTGCATTGAAGGAACAAACTCCAATGGACATGGAGAAGGAAGGGATGAAACATGAATATGGTAGAGACCATTAAAAAAATTCAGAAGAATGTCCAAAGCCATAAAGATGATAATTAAAGTTTTATGAGAACCAAGGAGCAGCAAGATGAATTTAATGCAGAGCTTGAAAAGAATAGAAAAGAAATTGGATAAGGAGAGTGGATCATGCAAATCAGGAAGTCACAGGTCTCCTGATGAGAAAAGAAGAAAAAAAAGTGTTAGCAGACACCACCATCACTCCTCGAGACATTCCAATAAGAGGGCACACACCATCTCAAGTCCATCCCCTGTCAAGAATCATAATAGGTCTGGGGTGGATGAACTACGAGGAGAAATGAACAAAATCAAACCTCCTACATTTGATGGTGAGCACAAGAAGGATGAAGATGTAGAGACATGGTTGTTGGGCATGAGAAATTATTTTCAATTGCATAATTATTCATCTCATGTAGAAGGAAGAATTTCCATCTACCAACTCAAGGGAAATTCATCCATGTGGTGGGATCATCTTGTGAAGGTGCAACACATTAAAGAGAAAAGTGTTACTAGGAGGGAATTCAGGAAGTATTTTGAGAAGAAATACTTGACTAAGAGATACTATGACAAGAAAATGAAAGCGTTATTTGAAATCAATCTTGGGAGTGTGACCATAGATGAGTATGAGATAAGGTTTTTAGAATTGTTGAAGTATGTTTCCTTCATCAAGGATGAGACAATTAAGATTCAAAGGTATTTGCATGGATTGTCAACATTCATCACTGAAAAAATACAGTATGATGATCCCAAGACATTGGAGGAGACCATAAGACAAGTTAAATGCCTATATGATCAGCAAAAAGCAAGGCCAACTTTCCAAAAATCTTGGGAAGACAAAAATAAATTCAAGGTGGATCAAAGAAAGAAGGGAACTAAGCCACCATTCTTCATAAATAATCCTCAGGGACAGCCAACTTCCAAAGAACCCAGAGTGATTGAGGCAAGGGTTCAAGGGCCAAGGAAGACACATATTCAATGTTGGGGTTGTAGAGGTGATCATATGTTTAGATATTTCCCTCACAGAGGTGAAAAAGTGAGGACTGTTCACAATGTACAACAAGCTGAAATAGTGGAGGACATGGGAAGAAATGTGCCAAGGATCTATGCAGTCCTCACAACAAGCAAAATATCAGTCACATATGATTGAATTGGAAGGTATGATCAACAACCAAACCATTTATATTTTAATTGATTTAAGGGATATTCATAGTTATATAGATCCTAAGATGGTGGAAAGTTTGCATTTTCCAAGGAGCAAGCATGGAAAATCATGGTTGGTGCAGTTGGCTACCGGAGCCAAAAGAAAAGTTAATGATATGGTTAAGTCATGTCTTATGGACATGAATGGACTGAATACCAGGGAAGATTTGAACATCTTGCCTTTAGGTTCCTACGATTGTCTAATTGGGATGGATTGGTTGGATCAACATCATGTTATAAAAGACTGTCATAAAAAGACATTTACTTGTTTGGATGAGGAAGAGAGAATAAGGAGAGTGTGGGGAATTCCTAGGGCAATAACCATCAGATAAATTTCAGCATTGCAGCTGAAGAAATGTTACAGAAAAGGGTGTCAAATATTTGCATCTCATATGGAGGAGACACCTAAAGACAAGGTGCCAATTTTTTAAGATCATACAGTCCTGAAATATTTTAAAGATATGTTCAATGAAGTATTAGGACTACCCCCAAAGAGAGATATTGATTTCTCTATAAATTTAATGCCTAGAGTAGCTCTAGTTTCAAAGAATCCTTACAAAATGAGTACACCAAAGCTGAAGGAGTTGCAAATGCAGCTTGAAGAAATTTTGAAGAAGGGGTATATATGCCTAAGTGTGTCACCTTGGGGTGCCCCAGTCTTGTTCGTGAAGAATAAAGATGGAACATTAATATTGTGCATTGATTTCAGATAGTTGAATAAAGTACTGTAAAGAACAAGTATCCTCTTCCAAGGATTGATGACCTCTTTGATCAATTGAAGGATGCAAAGATATTTTCAAAGATTGATCTTAGGTCCATTTACCATCAGGTAAGGATTAAAGAGGAATATATCAATAAGACTGCATTCAGGACAAGGTCTGGTCATTATGAGTTCACAATGGTGCCATTTGGGTTGTCAAATGCACCAGTTGTTTTCGTGTGCTTAATGTTAAAATATAGAATATTGTGTGCTCATTTTACCATTGATGATACCCTCATCACCCAACCATAGGCCGAAGTGACCCTCTGAGCACCTTAACCTTGACTGAGAATTACTTCGGAAGCAAACCCTAGGCTAGATAGCCAAACAAGGTGTAGCGCATCTTCCTCCAAGGATAGCGCACCAACAATAGTTGATCAGATAGTCCAAACCCTAGCCAAGAGATAGTCCAAGCCAATACTGAAACTGGTTTTTGTAGCAGCTGCACCTGTAACTCTCCTCCACACATGCGCACCAAACTGGGAACTACAGTGCACAGAAGTTGCTCTCTGCAATTATGAGATGTGTCAAATGAGAACTGGCGCCCGGTATTTATAGTGGTTCTGCCAGATTTGTTAGGGCCAACTTCTCCTTCTGGATATGTGTCTGTTTAGTATATTATTATTATTTTTGGCCAACTTCTTCTCTTAGAGGCTAATAACCTAATATAAATTATCTTCTTGAGCCGAAAAGACTTCTAGAGTTATTAGCCAACTCATTAGGGTTTCCTCTTGCTTTCTGGAGTCTTTTATTCTCGTCAAGTTTACACATGGAGGTAAATACCTCCCACAGCTACCATAATATTAACACTCCCTCCTATCTAGGGAGGTATTACAAGTAATGGTCTTGAGCACAAAAACATACCATTTCCTGATAGCATCAATATAGTCGTCTAGACTATCTCATGACTAGATCATGAGCATCACCATCACCATCAGTTGCATCATCTCTCAAAACCATACTTCATCTGAGTCATTAGACATGATGTTGGATAAGTCACTCACACCATAGAGTGACACAAGATCCATTCTTATAATCTAGAAGAGTAAATGCTCCGAACCGTTTTCCGTCTGGAAAAACTATGTTCATCATTCGTCTGGATGATGATGATCCCCAATAAACTGTTGATAGTCTTCAAGGAAATTACAATAAAAATAGAAAACAATTGTGTTTATCCATAGTAGTACATAAATACAATCCAATGGTACAATACCACACCAAGTAACACACAAGTACTTGTCAGCAACGTATAGTCATGAACAGTGGAACATATCCACCACAGTAGTCTTCATCTACTGTCATACAATCTGCATAACAAACATATGATAGCAACCTGCACAGAAACAATGTTATGATATAAACTGAATCATCTGGGCCAATATTTCACTCACATCTATGAGATCTGAAATAATATATGCCTCATGAACAGTGAAACATATCCACCACAGTAGTCTACATCTATTGTCATATAGTTTTCATAACAAACATCTGATAGCAACCTGCACAGAAACAATGTTATGATATAAACTGAATCATCTAGGCCAATCTTTCACTCACATCTATGAGCTCTGAAAGAATATCTGCCTCAGAGTAGAATAATGAGATATCTGGACTATTCTTCTCAAGCAAGGAAGAATAATTGTCCTGTCTTATGAACCTGGACCATTCCCCACCCTAGGCCACTCTTCCTACACTAATCAAAGTGCATCCTAGAGAGAATGTATAAACCCTAAGGAATGTTGAGCCTAGACCATTCCTCCTACACTAATCAAAGTGCACCCTGGAGAGAATGTATAAACCCTAAAGAATGTATATCCCTGATTGTTGAGCCTGGACCATTCCCCACCCTGGGCCATTCCTCCTACACTAACCAAAGTGCACCCTGGAGAGAATCTATAAACCCTAAGGAATGATTGTCTAGACCATTTCCTCTGTTAACCATAAGAGGAAAAGACTGTCCTACATCAACCTCCAAAACAGACCATTCCTCATGTTAACCATAATGAGAAATCATTGTCCGGCGAGGCGAGCTAGTCTTCTTGAGTAACCCTCAAGAAGAGAGGATTCCCTAGACCACTCCCCATGTTAACCACAATGCGAAGTCACTTTCTATGATACATCAGAAATTATACTACTTCACATGTTAACCACAATGGGAAGTGACCGTCCGTCAGAAGTCTCAATCCACTTTTCGAACAGGAAAGCATCTGTCCAAGATGGACTATTTTTCAATCTTGAAAAATGAATGTCTTCAATAATGTTTTCAGTGATCCCTCCTAACTTGGAGAGTTATTTCTTCCTTTTTCAATAGGAAGGAAGTTGTTTCACCAAGATTTAGCTTGAGTACGCAAACTCTTTCATCTTGGATAGGAGTTTTTCCAAAATGTCTACTTATCTTCTCATCTGTGGAGATATGTATTGGAGAATCACTTTCTCCTTTCTGGACTTTATCATGGATAGTGTAATGCTTGATTTCAAATGTACTTTAGTCTGGAACACTGTGAAGGCTTCATGTAGATCTGAACAATATAGTATATCATAGTTGGAAAACTGGAACATATCCATGTGGCACTTCTTTTGTCATCATGAAATCTGATCTAATGAGTAATCATCTTGATGTTATAGGAAATCTTCACCACACTTTTGTTGTGCACTGGAGGTTCTCCACCAAGTTATCTTCTTTTATCTACATACAAGAGTCTCTTTCTAGTATGCCTCAAAGTCTTGAGATTGCTCTTCATACGCTCTTTATTCAATTTCTCTGGAGAACATTCTTTTGCATTTATCTGATGTAGAATTCTAACGCATGGATGTTGCGGATGATATAATGACTTATGTAGTGATATGTTTGGTGTACTAGAATAAGTAATCATCATAGTCTTCTCCCTCCATTTGGGAGAACCTTTGGTTCTAGATATTGCAATTCTTTCATTCATAAGTCTTCCATACACTGTTCTTTATCACAACTTTCAGTTCTTCTGCTTGATTGCTTTTAGTGAGTTCATATCAGGCTGGTAATCTTGTGATTCTTGATATGATGGCTGGTTGTTCTGGTTCCTCTTTCTTTCATGTTTTTCTTTAGCCCTTGGTTCCATGGAGTTTCTTATAGATTCCATTCCCTGGAGATTTCACTTCTTCCTTTCATCACAGGATCACGGATCTAGATGGACAACCAGGAATACTTTAAGGCTTCTCTTCAAAGAAGTCTTCTTCTGCGGTTGAACTGAACACGTACTGTCTTTCATGATTTCTACCATGGATATATATATTTCATCATCTTCAATGAATCATAGGATTAGCTCCCTCCTAATCCTTGCTTCATGTATAAGTGCATATAATCGGCTCCCTCCATATAACAGAGTCCATGCTTCCATCTGCATCCTTATTGTCTTCTGCAATGTATAATTGGTTCTCTTGTCTAACAGAGTCCATGCTTCCATCTTGTTGTTTTCTACAAAATGTCATAACTCTTTTTTACAATTTACTCTCGATTGTTGACTTCTTTCTCTCTTTACTTCTTCTAAGTCTCTTCATGATTGATTTGGCTTATCTTTTGATAGCTTCCACATGATTTGTATTTCATTCTTTCATGTGTATTATCTAGTGGTATCCATTCTTATCCTTTTGTTCTTCCATAGGTATAATTCTTCTTGAAACATATTATCTTCCAAGAGATAGATATACAAGATATGTACAGAGACGATGCAAACAAGATATGTACAAGAAATAAGAAGAGAGTTGTTACAAGAAGTCTCTTCCATCCTTCTTAGTCTTCTTTGTAGGTTCCTTTTCTTCGGCAATCAATGCCTCGTGTTTCTCCTTCCTTTTCTTTAGCTCGAGACAATGATTCTTGTAGTGACCATACTTTCGACAGTTGAAGCATTGCACTTCTGAAATTTCTTTTTCTTGATTTGGATTCCTCCTTGAACCAAACTTTCTTTTGTTCCTGAAGTTCTTGAATCTTGTTGTGAAAGCTTGATCGTCGTACTTCTTTTGGGGTTTCTCTTTTGCATTGATCATTGATTCTTCTTTAGCACAGCAAGTCCAAAGTTCTTCAAATGTCGGATACTCCTTCCTTGTGTTCATGATTGCGGCAAATGCATCCCATGTCTTGGGAAGACCATTGATTACTATGTTCACCAATTCCTTTTCTGAAGTGATCTTTTCAATAGCTTGTAGTTGATCTCTTAACTAGGAGATATTTACAAAGTATGATGTTATGTTGTCATCATCATTCATCTTCATGTTACGGAACTCATTCTTCAGACTCATAACTTGTCCAATGTTTCTGACTGAGAAGAGATTTGTTAGGGCATCGTACATCTTCTTCGATGAGTCAATATGGGAGATCTAGGGTATCAAGTGGTATTTTATAGAATACACTATGATACTCATAGCATTGATGTCAACATCTTTGAACTTCTCCATAGCTGCAACGTTCTACAGTTCCTTCTCTTTTCCTTCTTCAAACTCTGGCTTCACGATATCCAGTACTTTATTCTTGGCAAGGATGAGGTCAATCCTTATCTTCCATGCTCTGAAGTTAGAGGCTCCATCTAACTTGTTCTCAGACTTCATAGAGTTAGTCATGGCTTGCTTGACTTGGTCAAACCCTAGATTTGACCAGAAATTCAAACTTCACATCTTGGCTTGCTGAGAGTATCAGGAGATACGCTAGGCTAGAGTGCACTGATATGTCCAGAGATTAGGTCAATATTTTCACTTAAGGTGCCTCAACAAGAGGATTAGGGTTTCTGCAACTACTCCTGCTAGTAACCCTAGCGGCAGTGTCTTGGAAGGTGCTTCTACAAGTAACCCTAGCGGCAGTTCCTCAGCAAGCTCAATATCCTAGCGGCTACGTTTCCTTCCAGCATTTAGATTGAATGAAGTAGGTATGGACCCATAACCTGTTAGAATATAGAAGATTGTGTGCTTGTTTTACCATTGATGATACCCTCATCACCCAACCATAGGCCGAAGCCACCCTCCGAGCACCTTAACCTTGACTGAGAATTACTCCGAAAGAAAAACCTAGGCTAGATATCCAAAAAAGGTGTAGCACATATTCCTCCAAGGATAGCGCACCAACAATAGCTGATCAAATAGTCCAAACCCTAGCCAAGAGATAGTCCAAGACAATACTGAAACTAGTTGTTGTAGTAGCTGCACCTATAGCTCTCCTCCACACATGCACACCAAACTGGGAACTGCAGTGCACACCAGTTTCTCTATGCAATTCTGAGATGTGTCAAATGAGAATTGGCGCCATGTATTTATAGTGGTTTTGCCAAAAAATTTGGGGCCGACTTCTCCTTTTGGATATGTGTTTGTTCAATATATTATTATTATTTCTGGTCGACTTCTTCTCTTGGAGGCTAATAACCTAATATAAATTATCTTCTTGAGCCGACAAGACTTCTAGGGTTATTAGCCAACTCATTAGGGTTTGTTCTTGCTTTCTGGAGTCTTCTATTCTCGTCAGGTTTACACATGGAGGTAAATGCCTCCTGCAGCTACCATAATATTAACACTTAATGAATGGTGTTTTTCGTGAATATTTAGACAAGTTTGTCATTATATTTTTGGATGACATTCTTATATATTCTAAGTTAGAATAAGAGCATGAGCATCATTTCAAGATGGTGTTGAAAGTATTAAGAGAGCATCAATTGTATGCCAAATTGATCAAGTGCTCATTTTATTGGAAGCAAATTCATTATTTTGGGCATATCATTTCAGAGGATGGAATAGAAGTGGATTCTGAGAAGATAGAAGCCATCAGAGAATGATCAATGCCAAAGAATGTGACAGAGGTCAGATCATTCATGGGCCTTGCAGGCTACTATAGGAGATTTATTGAAGGATTCTCAAAGATTGCACACCCAATCACTTCCTTACAAAATAAGGGTGTGAAGTTTCAGTGGACATTGGATTGTGGAAAGGTTTTCCAACACTTGAAACAATTGTTAACAAGTGCTCCAATACTAAGGATTGCAAACCCAAATGAAGAATTCATTGTATGCACATATGCATGTAAAGAAGGACTTGGTGGAGTCCTCAGTCAAAATGGGTATGTTATATGTTATGAATCAAGGAAGTTGAAGGAGCATGAAAGACATTATGCCACTCATGATTTGGAGTTGGCATCCATAGTGTATACCTTGAGAAAATCGAGACACTACCTCATGGGGAAAATATTTGAGCTAAGAACATACCATAATGGTCTGAAATATTTATTTGATCAGCCAACTCTAAATGCTAGGAAAAGTAGATGGTTATAATTTCTAAGTGAATATGACTTTGATATAAAGCATATCAAGGGGAAAGAGAACAAAGCGGCTAATGCACTCAGTAGAAGAGTGAATGAATTGCATGCTACAGCCATTAGCATGTACCAATCATATTTGAAACAAAGAATTTTAGAGGCTGCAAAATTAGATTTGCAATACAAGGAATTAGTGGCAAAATTACAGAAAGGTAATTTGCAATAGAAAATTGAAGAATACAAGCTAGATAATGATGAAATTCTCATATACAGAGGAAGAATTTATGTACCAAATTCTTAGGAATTGAAAAATATGATATTGAGAGAAATGCATAATGTACCTTATGTTGGGCACCCAAGTTATCAGAAAACTATTGTAGTTGTCAGGGGCCAAGATTATTGTCCAGGAATGAAGAAAGAAGTTGATGATTTCATTGCCAAATGTTTGGAATGTTAAAAGGTAAAATTTAAGCATAGACACCCAGCTAGTTTTCTACAGCCATTACTCATTACTGAGTGGAAATGGGAAGTTGCAACAATGGATTTCATCACCAAACTTCCCAGAAGAAAAAAAAGCAACATGATTCTATCATGGTAGTGGTGGATAATCTTACTAAAGCTTCCCATTTTATTCTAGCTAAGCTCACTCACAAGGCAGCCAACATTGCTGATGTTTATATGAAAGAAATTGCTCAATTACATGGCATACTCAAGACAATTGTGCTTGACAGAGATCCAAAATTTACCTCAAAAATTTGGAAGGGATTATTTAATGGATTTGGAACAAATTTGAATTTTAGTACAGCTTATCATCCAGAATGAGATTGAAAAATAGAGAGGGTGAATCAAGTGATTGAGGATATGTTAAGAATGTATGTGATGGATCAACCGTCAAAATGGGAAAACTACTTGCACTTGGTAGAGTTTGATTATAACAATGGGTACCAAACATCTCTAAAGATGAGCCCATTTGAGGCACTTTATGGTAGAAAGTGCAACACACCAATAAGTTGGGATAACCCAACAGATAGAGTAGTGGTTGGGCCAGATTTGCTCAGGGAAATGGAGGAGCAAATGATAAAAATAAGGCAAAATTTAAGGGTTGCCCAAGACAAGAAGAAATGATACGCTAATAAAGGAAGAACACACAGGGAATTTAAAGTTGGGGACCATGTATTCTTGAAAGTGAAAGCCAACAGAGGTTCCCTGAAGTTGGAAAATTGTTCAAAGTTGGCAGCTCATTATTGTGGGCCATTTGAAATCCTAAAGAGGATTGGTCTAGTAGCTTATATGATTGCATTGTCTGCATCTATGTCTATTCATAATGTATTCCATGTATCATTGCTAAAGAAGTATATACCTGATGTTAATCATGTTATTGATTGGAATGTGATCCAGGTGGAGCAAGAAGGCGCTTTCCAAGTGCATCAGGTATGCATTATGGACCAAAAAATCAAACAGCTCTATAATCAATCCATAGGTCTTGTAAAGGTCCAATGGACCTGGTACGTTCCTAAGGATGCTACTTACGAGCATGAGGATGCAATGCGGGAAAAATACCTGCATCTTTTTGAGGAGTTTTGAAATTTTGTTGTGTATGAGTATATAATGTACTAAGGACAGTGCATAAATAAGGGGAGGGGGTTGTAATATCCCTAGGTCGAACCCAGTTGTAATGTAAATGAAAATGTACTTAAGTTGGTAATCTATTTGATATCATTTTGTATGCACCTTCTGTGGCATAGTGTGTGCATGTATTGCACATTAAAATGATGAAGTGTGCACATTCCAGGATACCACACGCAGCAACTTAAGTGTGCGTGATTTTGAATCCAGGGAGCCTTTGTGTATATGAGGTGTTTTATAGGCTGGTGAGCCAGTTATTATAAGTTAAGATGCGTATGTTTTGAATTAGGCCGGAGAGCCTAGATGTTAAAGGCTAGTGCGCCTATTTTTGTATATGCCTCATCATTAATATAAAATACAGCATTGCATTTAGACCGACCACAATAAAATAGTATGGGGGACTAAACTCCACTAGTTAAGGAAAAGGAGGGGCTAAAAATAAGGAAAAGGGATAAGCTAGGGAAATTAAGCCAAAAAGGAGTATTATATTAATATTTCTTAAAGTATAAAGTATGGATAATTATTTTATCCTAAGTTCCAAAGTTGGGGACAAGTGGGCCAAAGTAGCCTCCAACATGACAAGTGTTAATTTGGGAACATGCATACATATTGTTGGGACTTAGTTCATTTTTCATCATTCATCCATCATTCCTTCCATCATTCAGTCATCCAGTCAATCATCCATGAGCATTCACTCACGCAGTCAGTTGTCCTCCATACTTTTTGTCACTGTATCTAAAGTTGTATCGATAGCCATACTTGTTTGTGTAGCTGGTTAGCATGGGAGCAGAACTAAAGAAGTGTGTTGTCAAGCCCGTGGGATATTGAAGAGGAGGGTTTCCAGGACCGTGAGCAATTTCTCTCTAGGTGAGAGAAGTTTTGGGAATTGATTTCCTGAAGGTGCTAAACTACAGTTACAGGGCTCTGAGACTTCTTGTTTGGTCTGTTGTTAAAGCTCGGAAAGGAAGTGGAGCAGCCGAATGACTGTTGAGCAAAGAAGGGGCACACTTTCTGGGGTGGCACGAGAATGTGGGGAATGAGGGTTTGTAGGCTTTTAGTTTGAGTTGGCACTTGGGACATGGTCTTTCCTATTGTCTATGATCCATTAGCTTGGTTAGGAACCCTTTACTCAAGTGGAGTTTAGTCCCAGCTTAGGGGTGACCCATTGTTGAGAGCGATGAGCAATGTGTTCTAAGGTTGGGAGGTTTGTGGAAGGTCTGCACACAGTTGGTGATATTATTACCAAGATAAGTGTCAATTGTGTGATAAATTTATATGTTGCATTATTATTTACATGTTTATTTTTATGGGTTTATCCTATGTGTGTTTATAACTGTCTTTATATTTATGGGTATTTCTTGTATATGATGCATGTATGTGTTTACTGATATTTTAGTGTGAATCTGTGCATTTACATATGTATTTTTATGTTTACGTTATATATATATATATATATATATATATATATATATATATATATATATATATATATATATATATTCACAAGATTTATGTGTGTATATATTTTAATTGCATGCAGTTCGAAAAATTCATGTGGCATAGCTCAGTTAGATGATGGGTAAGTTACTGCATGTTCCACAGAGAGAATGAAAGTGTTCTCTCATGTATCATGGCCTACCCTAGGTGGTCGGGAACATTACAATATGGTATCAGAGTGGTCAGGCCATGATACATGAGAGAACGTTTTCATTCTCTCTACAGAACATGTTGTAACATACCCAACATCAAATTGAGCTATGCCACATGAATTTTCCAAACTGCATGAAATTAAAATATATACACACATAACTCTTATGGAAGCTACTTTGGCCCAAAAATATGTATGCATGTCCCCAACTTGACACTTGTCATGTTGGAAGCTACTTTGGCCCACTTGTCCCCAACTTTGGAACTTAGGATAAATAACTATCCATACTTTATACTTTAAGAAATACTAATATAATATTCCTTTTTGGCTTAATGTCCCTAGCTTAGCCCTTTTTCCTTAACTTTTAGCCCCTCCCTTTCCCTAAATAGTGGATTTTAGTTCCCCATACTCTTTTATCGTGGTCAATCTGCACGCAGTGATGTATTTTATATTAATGATGAGGCATATACAAAAATAGGCGCACTGGCCTTTAACATCTAGGCTCTCTAGCCTAATTCAAAACATAACCATCCTAGATTATAATAACTGGCTCACCAACCTATAAAACACCTCATATACACAAAGGCTCCCTCACCTCAAAATCACGCAGACTTAATTTGTTGCGTGCGGTATCCTGGAATGTGCACACCTCATCATTTTACTGCACAGTACATGCATGCACTATGCCACAAAAGGTGCATAAAAATGATATCAAACATCTCAACATCTTAAGTACATTTTCATTTACATTACAATTGGGTTCGTCCTAGGGATATTACAATCCCCTCCCCTTATTTATGCACTATCCTCAGTGCATTATATACTCATACACAACAAAATTTCAAAACTCCTCAAAAAGATGTGGGTATTCTGCTCGCATTGCATCCTCATGCTCTCAAGTAGCGTCCATAGGACCGTACGAGGTCCATTGGACCTTTACAAGCCCTATGGCTCGATTTCGGAGTTGTTTGATTTTTCGATCCAAAATGTGTACCGAATGCACTTGGAAAGTGCCTTCTTGCTCCACCTGGATCACATTCCAATCAATAACATGATTAACACCAGGTGTATGTTTCTTTAGTAATGATACATGGAATACATTATGAATAGACATATATGTAGGCAATGCAATCATATAAGTTGTAACGTCCCTGACCATCAACCCCTCTATCGGGAAACACTACTATGTGGAATGATCTCATAAATATAATATGCATTAAATCAAATTAACACATTTAACATGGAGTTACTGCTACCATACATACTTAAATAGAATTAACAACAATTCAAACTTGCAACGGAATACATTATAACATTTCAAAACACAGACATGCATCACATATAAATTAAGTACAAAATTAATACTTATCTTTTAAACTTGTGTAACACCGCCAACTGTGTGCATACCTTCCATGAACCTCCCAGCCTTAGACTGTGTTTCTCATCACTCTCAGCAGTAGGTCACCCACGAGATGGGACTAAGCTCCATCGGTCAAGGGAATCCTAGTTTAGGCAAGGTCAATAAGAAAACACACAGTTTGTGAGGATGGATTCTCTCCCAGGAGCCACTTATTCCCACTGCTCACAGACTCTCATTCCCCACATGCCTATCCCACCCCAGGAGTATACACCTTCACTGTCACCTGGACAATCCTTCGGCTGCTAAACCTCCCTTGCCTTGGGCTTCAGCAATAGGCCATACCAAAATTCTTTGAGCTCTATGGCAGCTACAAGACCCCTTCCAGGAGTTCTCACTTCCTTCGCACACTCTCTCACCTAGAGAGAGTCGCTCACAAGCCTGAAAACCTACCTCTTCAACTTCATTCCAGCACAAGGAGGACAATAGTATGGATCAGCAAGGAACAAAAGATAGCAACCCAAATGGTTAAACATGAACTCGGATTGCGGTGTGGATACATTGCATTCACAGGACACACAAGAGACATGGCTCAGTCCATGGATTACTGGTTTCAGAATGTGTGACAAGAAAATTATGTAGAGGTCAATGATGGAGGCCAAACGCAGAGACCAGATGGAATTCATGGGAATACATCAGTCGATCATAGAGGTCTCACGGTTTCGGGTTTCAAAGTTGTGTGAGGTATGCAGCGATCAGATGTAGAGGTAACACAGTTCAGACAATGGACGCAATAATGGAGGATGAACCCCATCACGGCTCAATTATTGGGTTAAATTGCATGTGCCTGGGCCAACACATGTCTCCCATGAAGCTGCATGCACTCCATCAAGTATGCGTTCTCTTTTTCACACGTTGGAGCTGCACGCGTTGCCTCTCCGAGGACTTAGGATAAAAGCATACATTTCACACCACTTTGGAATAATAATAAAGTATTATTCCCAAGGACTTAATCCCTCTAGCTTAGACCCTATTCCAACCTTTCATCCCCCTTTCCCTTACTCATTCTATGGAAGCTTAGTCCCCCATCACTCTTTCTTCATGGTCTGTCGGCATGTAGCGATGTTTATATATTATATTAATGATCTGCATAATTACATATACAAAAACAGGCTCTTGGCCTTTAACTCCTAGGTTCTCCAGCCTAATAAACACATAAGCCCACCAGCTTATATACACTTGGCTTACCATCTTATAAAACATGTTTACAATACATAGACATAACTGGGGCATGTCCTTGGGGTATTACAATCCCCTCCCCTTATTTTTGTATTGTCCTCAGTGCAAATTTTACACAGCATCAGCAAGATTTCCAAAATCTTCAAAAAGATGTGGGTATTCTGCCCGCATAGCATCCTCATGCTCCCATGTCATGTCCTCAAGACCATACCAAGTCCACTAGACCTTTACAAGCCCTATGGATTGATTTCGGAGCTGTTTGTTTTGCTGGTCCAATATGCCCAAAGGATGCACTTGCAAGACACCTTCTTGCTCCACCTGAATCACATTCCAATAGATAACATGATTAGCATCAGGTATATATTTCTTAAGCAATGAAACATGAGACACATTATGTACAGTCATGGATGCAGGTAATGCAATCATATATGCAACTGGCACAATCCTTTCTAGGATTTCAAATGGCCCACAAAATCTGGCTGCCAACTTGGAGCAGCTTCCCAACTTCAGGGAACTTCTATTGGCTTTTACTTTCAGGAAAACATTGTCACCCACTTTAAACTCTCCGTGGGTTTTGTTCTTATCAACATAACTTTTATGCCCGCCTTAGTAATCTTTCAAATTCTTCTTAATTTCTAGCATTTTCTCTTCCATTTCCTTGAGCAACTCTGGCCCAACCATTGTTCTATCAGCTGGATTATCCCAACTTACTGGAGTATTGCAGTTTCTGCCATAAAGTGCTTCAAATGGGCTCATCTTCAATGATGCTTGATACCCATTTTTGTAGGCGAATTCTACCAAATGTAGGTAGTCTTCCCACTTCGATGGTTTGTTCATCACATACATCCTTAGCATGTCTTCTATTACTCTGTTCACCCTCTCAGTCTACCCATCAAACTCAGGATGATAGGTTGTGTTGAAGTTTAGATTCATTCTGAATCCTTTGAACAACCCCTTCCAGAACTTGGAGGTAAATTTTGGGTCCCTGTCAAACACAATTTTCTTGGGAATACCGTGTAATCGTGCTATTTCCCTCATAAAAATATCAGTAGCGTTAGATACCTTGTGAGTAGTCTTTAGCAGAATAAAATGTGCAGCTTTTGTAATCTTTTCCACCACCACCATGAATAAATCATGTTGCTTTCCAGTTTTGGGAAATCCTGTGATGAAATACATTGTCACTACTTCCCACTTCCACTCAGAAATGGATAAAGGTTGCAGCAACCTTGCTAGGTGCATGTGCTAAGATTTAAACTTCTAGCACTCCATACATCTGGCGATGTATTCAGCAATCTCTTTCTTCATACCTGGCCAAAAGTAATGGCTCTTGACTGCTACCACATTTTTCTGATATCCAAGGTGCCCTACATAAGGCACATTATGCATTTCATTCAAAATCATAAGTTTCAAGTCCTGGACATTAGGTACATAAAAAATTTTCTTGTACAAAAGTGTTTCATCAGTTTCCAATTTATAATTTTCCACTTTTTGTGGAATCTCACCTTGTTGTAGCTTTGGTACCAGCTCCATGCACTGCAAATCTTCATTTACAGCTTCCAAAATTCTCCCCTTAATATCAGTTCGGTACATGCTAATGGTTGTAGCATGTAATTCGTGTACTCTCCTGCTGAGTGCATCAGCCACTTTATTATCCTTCCCTTTGATATGCTTGATATCAAAATCGTACTCACAGAGAAACTCCAACCACCTACTCTTCCTATCATTCAAGGTTGGTTAATCAAACAAATACTTCAAACTGTTATGGTCTGTCCTCAGTTCGAACCTCCTTCCCATGAGATAATGCCTCCATTTCTTTAGAGTGTGTACTATTGCTACCAACTCCAAATCATGAGTTGCATAGTTCCTTTCGTTCTCTTTCAACTTTCTGGATTCATAACAGATTACAAATCCATTTTGACTTAGGATTCCTCCCAGTCTTTCTTTGCATGCATCTGTGCACACCATGAAATCTTCATTTGGGTTTGCAATCCTTTGGATTGAAGCATTGGTTAATAGTTTCTTCAATTGTTGGAAGCTTCTCTCACAATCCTTTGTCTACTGAAACTTCATCTCCTTCCTTTGTAAGGAAGTGATAGGGTGAGCTATCCTTGAGAACCCTATGATAAACCTTCTATAATAACCAAATTGACCCATAAAGGATCTGAATTATGTCACATTATTTTGTGCTAACCATTCTCTAATGGCCTCAATCTTCGCAGGATCTACAGCTATCCCATCCTTCGAAATAATATGCCCCAAGTAATGGATCTGCTCCTTATAAAATGAGCACTTGCTCAACTTGGCATATAGTTGGTGTTCTCTTAGCACCTGCAACACCATCCTCAGATGTTTTTCATTCTCTTCCTCTGACTGGGAATACACCAGAATGTCATCCAGGAATACTATGACAAACTTTTCTAGATAGTCCCTGAATACACCATTCATTAGGCACATAAAAACAACGGGTGTGTTTGACAGCCCAAATGGCACCATTGTGAACTCGTAATGACCATACCTTGTTCTAAAGGTGGTCTTGTTGATGTCTTCATCCTTTATCCTTACCTGGTGATATCTTGACATGAGGTCTATCTTTGAAAATATATTCACAGCCTTCAAATGATCGAAGAGGTCATCAATCCTCAGCAAAGTATATTTGTTCTTTACAGTTACTTTGTTCAATTGTTTGAAATCGATGCACAATATCAATGTCCCATCCTTCTTCTTCATGAATAGGACTAGGGCACCCCAAGGTGACACACTTGGGCATATGTACCCCTTATTCAAAAGATCTTCAAGCTGCAACTGCAGTTCTTTCAGCTCTGACGTACTCATTCGGTATGGAGCTTTCGACACTGGAGCTACTCCAGGCATCAAGTTTACAGAGAAGTCAATATCTCTTTTCGGGGGTAGTCCGGGTACCTCCTAAAATAAATCCTCAAACTCTTTTAGTACCACATGATCTTCAATCTTTGAAACCTCATCCTTATATGTTTCCTCCACATGGGATGCAAATAATTGGCAGCCTTTCCTGTAGCACTTCTTCAGCTGCATTGCTAAGATTTCTCTGATAGCAACAGCTCTAGGAATTCCTTGGACTGTTTTTCGATTTCCTTCCTCATCCAAGAAAGTGAATGCCTTGCTACGAAAGTCTAAGATGGCATGGTATTGATCCAACTAGTCCATCCCAATTAGACAATCATAAGATCCTAAAGGCAAAATTTTCAATTCATCCTTTGTGCTCATTCCATTCATGTTCACGGGACAGGACTTAACCAACTCAATGACTTTTCTCTTGGTTCCTGTAGCCAACTGCACTAACCAAAACTTTTCATATTTTCTTCTCGACAATTGCAAACTTTCCACCACTCTAGGATCTATATAACTATGGCTATCCCCTTAATCAATTAAAATAGTGAAGGGATGGTTATTGATCACACCTTCCACTTCAATCATGTGCGACTGATATTCAACTTTATTGTTGTCCACGACTGTGTATATCCTTGGCATTCTATTGCCCATGTCCTCCACTGTTTCATCATGTTGTACATTGTGGAAAGCTCTCACTTTATCATCTCTGTGGGGGCAATCTCTATACCCATGGTTCCCTTTACAACTCCAACATTCCATAGGTGGCGGTCTTGGCATTTGCCCACCCACTTTAGCCTTCCTAGGCTCTCTAAAAGATGGTTATCCTTGAGGAATGTTTCTGGAAAAAGGGTGGCTTAGTTCCCTTCTTCCTCTGATCCATCTTGAATTTCTTCTTGTCTTCCCAAGCTTTCTGGAAAGTAGGCTTCTCTCCTTGCTTCTCATATAAGAATTTCGCCCTTCTTATAGCTTCTTCCATAGGCTTAAGATCATCATATTGAATCTTGTCACCAATGGAAGGTGGCAATCCACTTAGATACCTCTGAATCTTGACATTCTCATCCTTGATGAACGGAACATACTTCAACAATTCCAAAAATATTCACTCGCATTCATCAATGGTCATGCTTCCCATCTTGAGTTCAAAGAACTCTTTCATCTTTCTGTCATAATATCTTTTAGTCAAATATTTATTCCTGAAATACTTCTTGAATTATTTCCAAGTAATATCTTTCTCTCTAATTTTTTTCACCTGCACAAGTTTATCCCACCACATGGATGCTTTTCCTTTCAGTTGATACATTGCAATTCTTCCTTTTGCATGAGAGGAATAATTTTGCAGTTGGAAATATTTCCTCATGCCAAGCAACCATGTTTCGGCATCGTCTTACTTCTTATGTTCTCCATCAAATGTCGAAGGCTTAATCTTTTTTTATTTTTCCCTTTAGTTCATCCACTCCAGATCTCTTGTGCTTTCTGGTAGGAGATGGGCTTGAACTACTCTGTACCCTCCTCTTAGAGAGACCTTGGGAGTGATGATGGTGTCTACCAACACTCCTTGATCTTCTTCCCTCAGAAATCTGGTGACTCCCTATTTTTCTCGAGTCTCTCTCCTTGTCCAACTTCTTTTCTATTCTCTCCAGACTCTTCATCAACTTTAAGTTGAATTCTCCATGTTGTTCCTTAGCTTTCATGAGCTTTTTGCTATCTTCTCGGTGACTTTGGGCATCTTTCTACAATCGTTCAATGATTTTCATCATATTCCCTTCTTTATCTATCACTTCTACATGCCCATTGGAGTTCGACCCATCAACTCCCAAATGAATCCATCCCTTTAGCTTCGTTCTCTGAACTGGAAGCATTCGGCGTCTCCTCCATTTCTTTGCACTCATTGGAAACTCTAATCATTTCTGGCACTCATTAAACTTCTACAACACAATGTGAAGACAACCAGAATTTTTCAAGTCATCATTCCTTAACAAATCCTACAGCATTCATAAACAAATCCCTTGCTATATTGTTCAAAAGTCAGACCTGCCTATAACCCTAATTGTAATGTAAAGGGTACAGGTCGGCCCCACCTTAATGTGACTAGTAATTAATGTAAAAGATAATTAATCTGGTTAACATCAATTATATTATGAGCTAGTGAGGTCGTCCATGTTGTGCCAATAGACACTTCTATTGATAGGTTCAATCTAATATAAGTAAAGGTAAATTCCCCATTGAGGAACTATATCTTTCATGTGAGTTTGGAAATTTCAGCAAGTACACCTTCTTGGGAAAAGTGTGCACCTCTTTTGGGCGCTAGTATTATATGGTTTAAGCACCCTCTTGTGTGCTAGTTTTCTTTGCGGTGAAGGTCTTTCTCTTGAAGAATATAGCAGAGGATTTGGATAGGTTTTCTTCCCTTGTTGAAAAGGGTTTCCCAAGATACTTCTTGTGTTATTGTGCATGGTGCTTCTTCTTGTGATCTTGGTTGTTGAAACTTTAATGGTTATGGTAAAATGTTAAAAATGGAATGAACTTCATGCTTGACCTTTCTTATTGAAAAATCAACATTGAGAAGCCACAGGACCCATGAGGAAAAAGGAAGATCCAGGAGTGGTAGCTGACATCACCATCACTCTCAAAGACATTCCAATAGGAAAGAACATAGCAGCTCAAGGTCATCTCATGTCAGGAAGCATCATAAGAATTTTGGGGTGGAAGAATTGAGAGGAGAAATGAATAATATCAAACCTCCTACTTTTGATGGAGAGCACAAGAAAGATGAATATGTTGAGACATGGTTGTTGGGCATGAAAAAATATTTCCAACTTCACAATTAGTCTTCTCATGCGGAAGGAAGAATTGTTATTTATTAGCTGAAAGGAAAGGCATCCATGTGGTGGGATCAACTTGTGCAAGTGTATCACATCAGAGAGAATAATGTGACTTGGAAGCAATTCAATAAGAATTTTGAGAAGAAATACTTAACCAAGAGGTATTATGACAAAAATATGAAATAGTTCTTTGAACGCAAACTAGGCAGCATGACCATTGATGAGTATGAAAGGAGATTTTTAGAACTGTTGAAGTATGTCTCCTTCATCAAAGATGAGACAGTTAATATTCAGAGGTATCTGAGTGGGTTGTTATCTTTCATCAATGATAAAATTCAATATGATGATCCTAAAACCATGGAGGAAACCATAAGGAGATCCAAGTGCTTATATGATTAGCATAAAGGAAAGCCTACTTTACAAAGATCTTGAGAAGACAAGAAGAAGTTTAAGATGGAACAGAGGAAGAAGGGGAACAAGCCACCCTTCTTCAAAAATAGTTCTCAGGGACAGGAAACCCCTAGAGATCCCAGAATGATAGAGATAGGTGGGAAAAGGCCAAGGCAGACGCCCATTCAACGTTGGGGTTATAAAGGAGATCATTTTTATAGAGATTGTCCTCACCAAAAAGACAAAGTGAGAGATCTCCAAAATGTACAACAAGTAGAAATAGTGGAGGACATGGGAAGAATTGTTCCAAAGATCTATGCAGCCGTCGACAACAAGCAAGGAAATTTTCATTCACACATGATTGAAGTAGAAGGAATGATCAATAACCATGAATTTACTATTTTAAAAAATTCAAGAGCTAGTCATAGCTATATAGATACTAAGGTAGTGGAAAGATTTCAATTGCCAAGAAGAAAGCACGGGAAATCTTAGTTGGTGTGACTGGCTATAGGATCCAAGAGAAAAATTGTTGAGTTGATTAAATCATGTCCAATGGACATGAATGGGCTAAGTACCAAGGCCGATTTTACCATCTTTCCCTTGGGTTCATATGACTTTCTAATTGGTATGGATTGTTTGGACCAACACCATGTCATCTTAGACTATCATAACAAGGCATTTACTTTCTTGAATGAGGAAGGGAACCTAAGAACGGTCCAAGGAATTCATAGGGAAATTATTGTTCGAGAGATCCCAACAATGTAGTTGAAGAAGTGTTACATGAAGGGTTGTCAAATAATTGCAGCTCATATGGAGGAAGCACCTAAGGATAAGGTGCCAAATATGGAGGATCATGCAGTCATGAAATATTTTGGGGATGTGTTCAAGGAGATACTAGGATTACCTCCAAAGAGAGATATTGATTTCTCTATAAATTTGATGCCTTGAGCAGCTCATCTATCTAGGACTCCCTCTAGATGAGTATATATGCCCAAGCGTGTAACCTTGAGGTTCCCTGTTTTATTCATGAAGAAGGAAGGTACATTGCGGTTATGTATTGACTTCAGATAGTTAAACAAAGTAACTATAATGAACAAGTATCATTTGGCAAGGATTGATGATCTCTTTTATTAGTTAAAGGACGCAAGGATATTTTCAAAGATTGATCTCAGGTCTGGTTACCATCAAGTAAGGATCAGAGATGAAGACATCAACAAGATTGCCTTTAGGAAAAGGTATGGTCATTATGAGTTCATAGTGATGACATTTGGGTTATCAAATCCACCAGTTGTTTTCATGTGCTTAATGAATGGTGTTTTCTGAGAATACTTAGACAAGTTTGTCATTGTCTTTTTGGATGACATCCTTGTATATTCCAAGTTAGAAGAAGAACATAAGAATCCCTTGAGGATGGTGTTACAAGTGTTAAGAGAGCACCAGTTGTATGTCAAATTGAACAAGTGCTCATTTTACCAAAACTGAATTCACTATTTGGGGCATATCATATCCGAAGAGGGGATAGTAGTGGGCCCCGAAAATATTGAAGCTATAAAAGGGTGGATAGCGCCTAATAATGTGACAAAATTCAGATCCTTCATGGGTCTAGTTGGCTACTATAGAAGATTCATTGCAGGGTTTTCAAGGATTTTTCACCCAATTACTTCCTTACAAAGGAAGCGGGTAAAGTTTCAGTGGAAAGCAAAGTGTGAAAAGAGATTACAGCAATCGAAGCAGTTTTTAACCAGTGCTCCAATTCTAAGAATTGTCGATCTAAATGAAGATTTTGTGGTTTGCACAGATGCATGCAAAGAAGGACTTGGTGGAGTGCTTAGTTAGAATGGGTTTATGATATGTTTTGAATTCATAAAATTGAAAGAGCATGAAAGTCTCTATGCCACTCATGATTTGGAGTTGGCAGCCATAGTGCACACCTTGAAGAAATGGAGGCACTACCTCATCGGAAAAATATTTGAGTTGAGTACAGACCATAATGGTATGAAATATTTGTTTGATCAACCAACTTTGAAAGTCAGGCAGAGAATATGGTTAGAATTCCTCTATTAGTATGACTTTTATATCAAGCACATCAAAGGAAAAGAGAACAAAGTGGTTGATCCACTCAATAGGAGAGTTCATGAACTGCATGATACATCCATTAGCATGTATCAAACCGATCTTAAAGGAAACTTTTATGAGGCTACAAAAGAAAATTTGCAGTACATGGAGTTAGTAACAAAATTACAGCAAGGTAAAATGCAGTAGAAGGTTGAAGATTATAAATTGGGAAATGATGAAATTATCCTATATAGGAACAGAATTTATGTACCCAATTCTCATGAATTGAGGAGTACGAGCTTGAAAGAGACGCATAATTTACCTTATGTTGGACACCCAGGATATCAAAAAACAGTTGCAGAAGTCAAAAGCCAATACTAGTGGCCATGCATGAAGAAGGAAATTGATGAGTACATTGTTAAATGTCTGGAGTGTCAAAAGGTCAAGGTTGAGCATAGACACCTAGTTGGATTGTTGCAGCCATTGCCCATTCTTGAATGGAAGTGGGAAGTGGTGTCAGTGGATTTCATCACCAAATTTCCAAGAACAAGCAAGTAGCATGATTATATCATGGTGGTGGTGGACAAGCTTACTAAATCTACCTATTTCATTCCAATGAAGATTACTCACAAGGAAACCAATGTTGTTGATATTTATATGAAGGAAGTAGAACACTTTCATGGCATACACAAGATAATTATGTCTGACAGAGACCCAAAGTTCACCTCAAAGTTCTGGAATGAATTATTTAAAGGGTTCAGAACAAATCTGAACTTCAGCACAACTTATCATCCTAAATCTGATGGGTGAACAGAAAGGGTGAACCAACTAATAGAGGATATGCTAAGGATGTACATATTGGACAAACCATCAAAGTGGGAGGATTACTTACACTTGGTAGAATTTTCCAACAACAATGGGTACCAAGCATCTCTGAAGATGAGCCCATTTGAGGCACTTTATAGCAGAAAGTGCAACACACCCATAAGTTGGGACAACCTAGTTGATAGAGCAGTAGTTGGGCCCGAGTTGCTCAAGGAAATGGAAGAGAAGATGTCAAAGATTAAGCAAAATTTAAAGGTTGCTCAAGATAGACAGAAAATATACGCTAATAAGGGCAGAATTCACAGAGAATTATGTAATGGAGATCATGTGTTTCTGAAAGTGAAGGCCAATAGAAGTTCCCTAAAGTTGGGAAACTGTTTTGAATTGGCAGTTCATTATTGTGGGCCATTTGAAATCCTAGAAAGGATTGGCCATGTATCTTATATGCTTGCATTGCGTGCATCTATGACCATTCATAATGTATTCCATGTATCATTGCTTAAGAAATATACACCTAATGCTAATCATATTATTGATTGGAATGTGATTCAGATGGAGCAAGAAGGCACTTTTCAAGTGCATTTGGTACGCATTATGGACCAAAAAATCAAGCAGCTCTGGAATCGAGCCATAAAGATTTTAAAGGTCCAATGGACCTGGTACGGTCCTGAGGATGCCACTTAAGAACACAAAGAGGCCATGCAAAAAGAATACCTGCATATTTTTTAATATTTTTGAAAATATTAATGTAATATGTAAAAATGATTCACTGAGGATAGTGCATAAATAAGGGGAGGGGGTTGCAATAACCCAAGGTCGAGCCCCTATTGAATTGTAATTATGTTTATAGGTTGGTGAGACGGGTGTTTATAAGTTGGGAGGCTTATGTGTTTATTAGGCCAGAGAGCCTGATTTTGTATATGTAAATACTCACATCATTAATATAATTACATCGTTGCGTGTAGAACGACAACGAAGAAAGAGTCATGGGGGACTAAACCCCACTAGGTTGGGTAAGGGAGGGGTTATATGAGGCTGGGAAAAAGGGATAAGCTTAAGAGCTCAAACCCAAGAGAATAATATATATTTATTTTCCAAAGGATGTGATGAGGATATTAATTTATCGTAAGTTTTCTTGGAAAGGAGATGAATTCCAAGTGGAGGGAATCGTGCTCCAAGAGATCCATCTATCAATCAAGGCGCATGCAGATAAAAGTGAGGAAAATCATTATTGGGGGGGTTGTGTAAATTTTTTGAACCTACACAGAATAGATCTAGCTAAACAATAATACACACATTTGCAGGGAGAATTGGAGAAAGAATAAGGAGAGAAAGAATGAATAAATTCTCATTAACCGTTATGAATAATGAATAATTTACACATGACATACTCTATATAACTCAATGAGTGCACACTGGAGGAGAACCAATGCACCATAGTGGTGGTCTAGATTGATTTAGACACACACCAGTAGTTACAGGAGTGAACTGCCACCTAGTCTAGTCTCTCAGGCAGTTACAGGAGTGAACTGCCACCTAGTTGAGTTAACTAGTCAACTAGTCTTCAGTTAACTGATTGAATAGAGAGTAGTGAGGAGTTAAATCAGGGAATCAAGGGTAATGTTCTAGTATGGTGATGATACCAAGGCAAGTTTGAATTGTCATGGTGATGATCCCAATGTTGCATGGTGACAAAACCAATGCAACATCTAAACTCAACTCAACTAGTCAAACTGAAGTGTCAACTGAAAGAGAATATTCTCCAAGTGGAATATTCTCCCCTAAAATATAAGATACTAGATAATGACTAATTGTGACTAATAAACAAGGAAAAACCTTAGGAAAAAGAAATCCTAGGTGTATGTGAAGTAACTCCAACACCCCCCCTGAACATCACTATGGTAAAAAAAAAGAATGGGTCTCGGCAACGAGGCCATGTTAGGTACCCAAATACAAAAGATACACTGAAATAAAGTGAGGAAAGAGGGAAACCCCCCTCCCTCAAGGTACACTGTATGTAAAAAGAAGAACTATAGTTTCTAAGCAACTGTGTCCTTCACTCCAAGATGACTTCGCAAAGAATGGAACTTCTGCTTAGTGAAGGCCTTGGTGAATATGTCTATCGTTTGTTCTGTTGAAAGACGGAACTATAAGTCGATGATCCCCTTGTGTACTAAGTCTTGGATGTAGTGCATGTGGATCTCAATGTGCTACGTCCGCTGCCTCTAAACTGGATCTCTGCAGAACTACAGAGTGCTCTGGTTGTCACTCCAGATGACGATTGGTTGATAAAACTAAATTCCCAACTCAGTGAGAAAATGTTGTAGTCACATAGCATGAATGGTTATGTTAACTACCCCTTTGTACTCTACCTCGGCTGAAGATATAGAAATGGCAACTTTATTCTTACTCGACCAACAAATAGGCCCAAAAATAATACTGAGTGAGTAAACATATGTGGACTTGTGATCAATGTTATCTCCATCCTAGTCGAAATCAGTAAACCCAATGAGATCTAATGTAGAGTTTGTTGCATAATGAATCCCAAAGGTGATGGTTCCCTGTACGTATCGAAGGATACACTTTGCATCTTTCTAATGTAGCTCATGCAGCTCCTGCATGAACCTAGAAACTACGCCAACTTCATATGAGAGGTCTGGTCTAGAATGTGTGAGATACAATAAGCTTCCCACTAGTTTTCTATACAGTGTGTTGTCAACTAGTGGAGTCTCCCCACCATCCTCAAGTTTTACTCCTGATTGGAAAGGAGTCGGAGAAGACTTGTAGGCTGTCATGTGAAATCTCTCAAGGATATCTCCTGCATACTTGGCCTGAGACATTTTGATGCCTGATGCATCCTGACTGATCTTGAGTACAAGGAAGAAGTGTAGTGGACCCATGTCCTTCATCAAAAACCTATCATGTAGAATCTCCTTGACTGCAGCAATCGTTGAAGTCGAGCAACTGGTGATCAATGAATCATCGACATACAAAACTAAAAGTAGAAGTGAATCATCCGTCCTAAGCATGTAGACATTCGGGTATGATTTACAACATACAAAGTTTTGTGACAACAGGTAGGAATCCATCTTGGCATACCATGCCCTCAGAGCCTACTTGAGGCCATAAAGTGACCTCTTCAGTCGACATACCAAAGATGAGTCCTGCATAAATCATTGGGGATGCTCCATGTAGATCTCCTAAGAGCGATCACCATAAAGAAATGTATTCTTCATGTCCATATGATGGACTTTCCATCCCTTGGTTGTCGCAATGGAAAGTGTCAATCATATGGAATCCATCTTCGCTACTGGAGTGAAGGTCTCATCATAGTCAATACCATGAACCTACTGAAATCCTTTGGAAACAAACATGGCTTTGTATCTGCTAATCTATCCATCTATTGTGCTCTTGGTCCTATAGACCCATCTGCATCTGACAAGTTTCCTCCCAGAAGGAAGGGGAACTAGATCCCAAGTTTGGTTCTCGAGGAGGGAGTTGTACTCCTCCTACATGGCGAATTCCAAAAAGGAATTTCCAACAGCTTCTCCATAAGACTGTGGACCTAAAGATTGAACCAAGAAAATATGCCTGGAAGGAAATGGTTCAGTGGTGGTGAGTGCAATAGGAGGCTCCTAGAAATCAGATCGAGTCCTCCTAGTATCGGTTGAATCACCAACGAGATCCCCTGCATCCTAAAGATTATTATGTGCCCACTTGGGCCTCTGCTCTGGCTTTACAACTACATCTAGATGCTATGACTCTGCATCCAACTGTACTGAATCTGAATTTGAATCATCTAAGTCCTCTGAATCATAACTCTCATATGAAGAAGAGTCAACATGTGCATGCTCATCATCTCATACAGGTGGAAGAATGAAGGTGTTTGCATGCAGCCATTGAGTTGCATGCGAGACACTTTCCTCAAATTGGACACTTCTCTCAATGATGAGTCGGTCCAAGGAAAGGTCAATAAGTATATATCCCTTCACCTTGTCAGGGTATCCAAAAAAAATGCACTTGGTGCTCTATGGATCAAGTGCCTTCCTCTTTTCAGACGGAATCTGGGCCCATGCACGTGAACCGAAAATGCAAAAGTGGGTCACTTCCGGTTTGAGGCTTCTCCAAGCCTCGTAGGGGATCTTATCCTTGATAGATCTATGGGGAGATCTTTTTTGGATGTATGTTGCATAATTAAATGCTTCGGCCCATAGTCTCTATGGTAGAAACTTTGCATGCAGCATGCAAGATGTCATCTCCTTTAGAGATCTGTTTTTCCGCTCAGCAACTCTATTTTGCTATGGAGTATAGGGAACTGTGTGCTGCAACTAGATCCCTGCCTCATGGAAAAGATCATGGATCTTATGATTTACATACTCTCCTCCATTATCAATTTGGAGGACCTTGATCTTCTTTCCAAACTGTGTCTCAACCAGGGCTTTGAAGTGTTTGAGGTGTTGAAAGACCTCAGATTTTTGCCTGAGAAAGTAGATCCATGTAAAACGTGAGAAATCATCAACAAAAATGAGAACAAACCTCACTTTGTTGATGTATGGATGCAGAAAAGGACCCATAAGGTCACTATGGATCAGATCTAAATGTGCAGAATCTCTATGAGACTTTCCCTTGTCGAATTTGTCTTGAGGGTGTTTTTCGAGAACACATCCCTCACATACTCCCTTGGAGAAATGGATGTATAGTAGACCATCAACCAATATTTTCTTTCTAATTTGTTGCATGTATCTAAAATTCAAATGTCCAAACCTTTCATTCCATATCCTACTACTTTCATTAGCATGAGTAAGCAGTAAAGCAGAATCAGGTTCAATGAATTAATAAAATGTATACAATCTAGAATGATGATTTACCTCACTGGTAGCAACCTTGGAGCTGGTTTGCATGTCGTAGATGTCCATGAAATTTGGTGTGAATATGAATTTATTTCCGGTTCCAAAATTCATCAATTGATACATAGAGAGAAGGTTGACAGAAATCTTGGGAACATGCAGCACATTCTCGAAGCTTCTGTTGGTGAGTTCAATCCTTCCTTTGTCGGTGACTTCGACAGAAGAGTTGTCTCCCATCAGAATAGGAGGACCTTTGCATGCATCCAAAGAATAATATATTGCTTCCGATGTAGCCATGTGATGTGATGTTCCTAAATCAACAATCCAAGCATCGAGAGAGGAGTTGATCGCAATCAAGGCATGGCTAGAATTGTCTTTCATGGAATTAAGATCTTCTGGCTTCTTCTTCTTTGCACCCTCAGGGATGCGATCTCCAAGGTTGTTTTTTTGAAGTATTTAAGACATCAAATCTATTTTTTTTTCATGCATGCGGATTCCGAATGGAATCCTTTGTGACAATATGTGCATTTATCCCCTTTTCTTCCCTTTTCCCCTTTGTATCCAAAGGCATCGGTGAAGGGTTTTGTGTACCCTTCCTTCTTCAGATGTGAATGAGATTTCCATTTATCTTTATCTTTAGATTCCTGATATTTCTAGTTGCCATATTGCATAGTGAGTGCATGCACCTTTGGGCCTTTGATTTTGCCCATGTTGATGAGCTTGGTTTGCTCTTGTGTCAAGGATTTGATAAAGTCCTCAAGAGAAGGTATCTTCCAGGTGGCTCTGGAGGCTAATCTGACAGAATGGAATGTGGATACGAATATAGAGAATTCAATACCAAGCTTGGAGAGAATAGTGAGAACCATTTGTTTCTCCTCCTTCGATTTATCAACGCCGCAAACTTTGAGTTGCGACAGTAAATCCTTGAATTTTGTAAAGAAATATTGGATATTGTTGAGGATTTTTGGATCCAATGTGAGAAGCTCCACTTATAGCATGTGTCCCCTCATATAATCATGTTTTCCAAAGATCCCTTCCAAGGTGGTCCAAGCTTCATTGGGAGTCTTACAGGAAGATATGTGAAAAAGGAGATCGGGAGAAATAAGACTGCAAATTGTTTTGAGTTCCTCATCCATGTGATTTAAGTACTTGGATTTTTCTATGTCTAATGTTGGTTCTATATCTGTATTCAAGGTTAACCTATACAACCCTCTGGTTTGGAGATGTATGGTTATTTTCTCCTTCCATGCAAAATAGTTGTAAGGTGTAAGAATGAATATTTTTGGAAATCCATCTTCCCGTTGTCTTAAATCTTTTGTACCTGCAAAAATTTTGGTGTAGCTTTTGCTTAGCAGACTGTTGTCTCTGATACTGTGTAAATGTGTTGAAATTGCACATAATATATCTATCTAAACAATAATACACACATTTTCATAGAGAATTGGAGAAAGAAGAAGAAGGAGAGAAAGAATGAAATAATTCTCATTAATTATTATGAATAATGAATAATTTACACATGATATGCTCTGTATAACTCAATGAGTGCACACTAAGGGAGAACCAATGTGCCATAGTGGTGGTATAGAGTGATCTGGACACACACCAGCAGTTATGGGAGTGAATTTTCACCTAGTCTAGTCTCTCAGGAAGTTACGGGAGTGAACTACCACCTAGTTGAGTTAACTAGTCAACTAGTCTTCAGTTAACTGACTAAACGGAGAGTAGTGAGGAGTTAACTCAGGGAATCAAGTGTAATGTGCCAGTATGGTGATGATACCAAGGAAATTTTGAATTAGCATGGTGATGATCTCAATGTTGCATGGTGACAAAACCAATGCAGCATCTAAACTCAACTCAACTAGTCAAACTGAAGTGTCAACTGAAAGAGAATATTCTCTAGGTGGAATATTCTCCCATAAAATATAGGAGACTAGATAATGACTAATTGTGACTAATAAACAAGGAAAAACCTTAGGAAAAAAATCCTAGGTGTGTGTGAAGTAACTCCAACAGGTTGGTCAAGGAGTTTTTTTCCATCTTTTCCATCCACGCAACCAAAGAGGGGGCACGCAGATAACCTTCCCCTCCATTATTGGCCATGTTCATGAACGTGTTGAGGGATATGAGATCCATTTAACTCAACAGCAGGAACCAAACCCACCTAAGAGGCCCAATTACACTCGTAAGCATTTGATGAGTGGTAAGGTTTTCCATATTCTCGATCTGGCTGGGTGTATCGATGGGCTTTAATTGTGACTGACAAATATGTATTTTTTTGTTAATCCTCCTCCTCAAGCTAGGAAGTTCTCTTTTTTGGTTATTTTTCTAACATTAAAACAAAAGGAAGATAAAAATCTAAACTAGATGACAGAGAGAAGTTGACTATGTATTTTGGGGGGGGAGATTGGTTTTAGGATAACCTTTACCCTAGCATGAAAACGAAGAATATCTAAACAACTTCAAACTAGCATTAATACCATTTTAATTAGTGTAGATTCAACATTGTCTGAGATAACATTTAAAGAAAAGAAACATACATGTGATAAGAAGTTAGTGCAAGAAGAGTAATTTCCAATACTCTATTATCAATCACAACTTAACACAATTGATTTCTAGTCACCAATTAGAATAAAAGAATTGCTACAGCATCATAAGATAACTTTAAATACTGGTACAACAACTCTTACTCAACAAAGAAACAAATATTGGATCCAAAGACAGAGATAATCCTCCTTGTTCTAAACACATTCACGCCTTAGATGATAGAAGTGTCTTTGGTTCTAAACAAAACTTCTTAATTAAAATAAACTTGCACAAAAATAGTTCTATTACCAAATTTCAGAAAGTCTCTCTCCAAAACCATCGACCCTCAAAACGAGGTCAGTCTTCCTATTTATAAAGAATCACTAAGATAAAAATCACTAATAAAATTCATGCTAAGTGAAACAAAATGACACATGGAAGATTTTATCTCTTTGTTCTCCTAAGATCATCTGATCCTTTCACTGCAGTGCATTATTTCTATCATATTCTGATCACTGGAAGAAGAGGTCTTCGCATGTGTTTGCATATGGGAACCTATGTTGATCCATCGGGGCGGAGAGGACTTCCTTTATCTCTACTGCCTGCTTCTTGTACTTGATCAATTTGACACTTAATCATTGTAAGACTACCATAGCTTTGATCAGGGGTTCCATGAACTTCCTTGCTAGACCTGGGATCATGCTTGAAGTCTGTGAAATATCTTTTTCCCATGCCAGGTCTTTCTCTTCATGATGTTTAAAAATATCTTGTAAGTCAGTAAAATCCTCTAGTGGAGCAAACTCTAGAAAATTAATGCCCTTCATTTCCAGGTCTATTTTCTCCCATCTTTTCTCGCATTCTGCCCACCTTTCTTGCATTTTTTGTTGAGGCTCTTGGACCATGGACACCCAGTGTTCGGTTTTTATTTGTATTCGAGTGATGCTATTGTCCATAAACACTTAGATACCATGCTCCTCTTAATCAAGACCCTTATGTATTTCACTTATTTAGTCGATTCGTTCTAAGGCCTGAAGTGCCTTTTCGAACCACCATTTCATATCTTTGCAGATCTCCATCCCCATTAAAGTATCTTCTTGAAGATCAGCTATTTGAGTGGTGAAGAGGTCTCTTTCTCTTCTGAATTTCCCATACATTTCTCGGAAATCGCTCTTTAAGAGTACCACCACCTGTGTCGAGTTCTGTTAGTACTCAACTTGATGACGAAGATGGTCCAATTCGTTTCTCATCACGGCTACCTCCTCTTCATCCTTATTTTCTCTATCAAGTGTGACATCCGTTATGGCCATTCTAACTCCAATGAGTTTGGTCATCTTAGCATGTTATGTATCAAATAGTGCTTATTCTGTGGTAATGAACATAGTGTTATCCAAGGTGAGTTTTATTTTCTTGACCTTCCTTTTCATCACATATTTTCTCTTATTTTCATAAGCAATGGCATGCACATCGGTGATTTCATCTACAGGCTCTAGAATCTATTGATATCCCTAGGACAATGTATTTTCCAGGATTCTTGGTGTGTAGAGATGCTCTATGGTTTCTTCCCGTGTTGGTTCTTGTTTTGTTCCATGGCAGGGTCCACTCAACTCCTTGGCAGGGGAGTTTCTTGGATGCTTTGTAGACCGGTCATCCTACCTAGTTTCAATGATCAGTTGTGTTTTCACTCCAGATGAAGGAGTAGGTGGAAGCTCAGTACAGATTGAAATTTCAGTTGGTGGGGTGCCAATTTCTGGTAGCTTCATTGTTACTCCTTGTACACCCATGTCCATGTCATATTTGGAGCTCGCACCTTGTTCTTGAGTCTCTCATGTCATCTGTGTTTCCAGTGAACTGAGAAATTCAACATCAGTAGTGATTCTAGCATCCTGGTTGCCCTCCCGAGATTCTGGTACAATTTCATCAAGAGCCAGAGCAGATAATTCGCCTGGGATTTTCTCCTAGGTGATTACAACCAGAGATATATGTGAAACCTCTAAGCTTTCATCATCATCATATATAGTGATTAGGTCCACAAGAATGATTGGTACCCCTGTCCCACTTGATACTCGTGTTGGCCTTTGTTGCACTGCAACTCTTATCAGGGATCTCACTTGGAAGTTTCTTCTCGATTAGAAATTTATGTTGGTAGATTGGCACTTGAGACATTTGGCTCTACCTCCTGGTCGTTGGTGTTAATCGGGGTAATCCTCAGTGGTTCAATCAAAGGGTTAAGTGGGATATCTTGTTCTTCCCTTTCTATGGATCTTTTGGCTTCTTCCAGTAATAGCATCCCCCTCCTTCGTGCCTCTGTTGCTTCTATTGTTCTTCTTTCATCTCTTCCCCTGAGAGTTTATTGAGTTGTCTACTCTATTTTCTCAACCTGCTCGTCCAGAGACATATCTTTGAACTTAGTCATATTCGGGTTGGACCTTCCTTGCAGTACTTCCTCCCAATCCTGAGCACCTTCAGTGAAGATTGTGTCTTCAAAATTGTCATGAGCATACGAACAATAAAAGGATAATTGTGTTGCATGCAGGGGAACTAAGCCCTTGGGATCGTTCTTGTGAAAGTGACCTGTATGAAACTGGTACTCAAGTTGATTCAGCCCCTCCTGTTTCACATGTGCAGTGTCTTTGACCATGAAAATCCTATGTGGAAACCATAGGGAATAAAATCTCTCTTCTTGTCTTTAACCAGGGAGGCATTGTAGCCTTGCAAGATGGTATGGTAGCAGATTTCCCCCAAAATGAGGTGATCTGGTACATGAATAAGGAGAAGGTGGGGTGCGTTGGTAGCTCCAAACAATCTAATATAAGTGTTAGTTTCTTCAAAGTACCAGTGGCCAACTTTTTCTATCATCTTTTTTGTCGCCACCGAAAGCCAAGGGCACTTTTTTCTAAAGACGAGGAAGTAAACCTTGGCTAGGAACTCATCACATATTAAAGCATATGATATCTTGTATCTATTTTCCCACAATATGTTGAAATAGACATCTACAGGTAATTCAAAAATATCCCAGCTCAAATTCATACCTGCAAAAATGTTCCTTGCTCAAATTACATCCAGCAAGTAGGATGTCATGTAGAAGGTCAGTTACTCTCCTTCCTTAGGTGTCTGAGCATGTGAAATGTTTATACTGATATGCTTGGAGATAATGGCTCCCCAATTGAAGTTTCTCCCCGAAATTGACATGGTGTATGCTAAGTTGTAACACCCATGTTTCGCCCAACTTTTAATTAACCATAAAATACGATTACCATGTTAAGGCATGTGGACAATGTAAATGTATTATTGTTAAACTGCCCATAACTGACTATTGAGGGGTGAAGCCTTGAAGTACGAGCCATGATGTCTCTAGAGGAAAGAAATCGGTTAATAAATAAAGTACCATTGGTTCAATCATCAACCACCCCCATGAATGGAAGCATGGTCTAGCTACAGGATGTCATCTTGAAGTACCACAGAGACTTATAGACCCAAGCTTCCTTCTGACAGAAAGAATAGAACAGGTCGAAAACCTTCCATAGGAGGGAAGGTAAGATACATATAGAGACATCAAGAGAGGAGAGAAGGGATGAGAGCACAAGATCATAAAGGAGGTGTGAACCCAAAAATTAAGTGCCGATAACATGGCCTGAAGGACCCGCACGTGAGCTTGATGTTGAGGAAGAATCTGATAAACCTCACAGGGTCGCTTTGATAGAGAGAGTTTCTTTGAGAGATGGTGGAAAATCCCTAGTGATATCATAGGCTTGGAATGGGGGTGGCCAGAGTGATAAGAATGAATGCCTCTGAGCCTATGGTTGGGTGGAAAGGCACACACCCACAGTTAGTTGATTGGATGCAACACGTAATAGAAAATTATTCTCATACACTGTGAAATTAAGTTGTAATTATGTAATGAAATGGGATATACTGTGAAGGACCCAGGGCGGTGTATGTTTGCTTAATGATTATATTGTATCTATTTATTCCTGTTTAAATTGTGTATTTAATAAAGTATGGATTGGACATGTTTTGTATTCGTAAATGTGTGCACCCTGTGGTGGCTTAAGCTAGATCCATGAACTGTGAGTTTGTCGACCTTGGGCACAGTTTCATGTACGCATATCGACACTCCTAGTCATTCTGAGTCCCTTAGAGGAGGGAGTCTATTAAATCTCAGAAGATATAGTGCATGTATGCACAGGCTCTCTACGAGGTAGGCAGAGACCAAGAACCAATTAAGTTCTAGAGTTGATGAATGAGCATAAGGGGTGCGCAGAAAGATTCTTCCAAGTGTTAAGTTCAAGAGAAAGAGCAGAAATCTCTTAAGCCTTTCAAAGATATAAAAGCTCAGGAAGAGTAGCGAGGCTAAAGTATCGGAAGGGAAGGTTCCCTTGTTTGGAAAACGAACAGATGAAATTTATTTGGAAGAAGCCATGATCTGTTGTGATCGTTGGATATGGGAAAGAGCATGAGAGTTAACCCTTGGAGTCATTCGGACTTCGCGAGTTCAGCGAACTAAGCAAGTTCGTCATGTTGAAATAATGTAACTGCAAAGTGTATTCTTATTATTATTTGATATATTATTCATTGGATTAATCCCCATTGTGGATTGATCATGTCAGCTATCGTAAAAGGACCAAATCCCCTTTTATGGATTGGTCATAATGTAATTGTAAAAGGAAAAATAAGAAGTCGGCCCCAGAATATATCAAAGAGGCCCCAAAATATAATAAAGGTGGTTATAACCACCCAAATTAAGAAGCCGGCCCTGTCAGTGAAGAGACACTTCGCATATGCCAGATTAGTATAAATAAGGAGGCTAGCGCCTCACTTAGATACACCTCACTTGTTCATTTTGAGAGAGAAGTTTCAAAGTTGCAATTGGAGAAGAGAGAGAGAGAGAGAGAGAGAGAGAGAGAGGCACATATTTAGAAGACGAATTTTTGTATTAGCTTGAGTTATCTTTTGGCATTGTATTGTCTATCTTAATAAGGAAGTTTTGTTGGGTTTTCTTCCCCTAGAGGGTTTCCGGGGATAAATTTTGTGTCTCTTGTGATTGTGTATTTCTCAATGATCTTGTATTATGCTATTGTTATCTATTGAAATGCAAAGAACTATAATAATGGCTTAAACATTAACATGGCATCAGAGCCAAGCTAAAGAGAGCATCTTTCACAAGAGAAAAGTGAAAAACGTCACTATTGTCATACATGCAAATTAGGGTTTTTTGTTGGTGAGGTATTTCAGCCCTAAAACCATCTAGAAAAGTGTGCCCTCCCTCAAGGATCATTTTGGCACCTTCAGTGCACCTTTTCAGTGGCTAG
>JZKD02S1609538.1:54481-66600 GCA_000966675.3 Picea glauca | reverse complement strand
ATATATATATATATATATATATATATATATTAAAGCATGTTGTTGTATTCCAAAAAGGGTTAGGGTGAGGCCTAACAAAGGCTGCTCAAGGAAAAGAGCAGGAAGATCCCAATGGGGAGTAAATTGCAAAAGAAAATAAAAGATAGTGAGGCCTTAGAAATAAATCAGTTGGACTGAAAATTCCCAAGCGATGTAGAAAGAATTTGAAGAAGGGGAGATCCCTCAATTCTTTTCTTTTTGTGTATTATGTTTTTTCTCTGGGATGAAAAAGCTAGTACGTTGATGAAAGTAAATTGTTTTGACACCATAGTGATGAGGATTGTATTACTGCAGAAACAGTTGAGAACTGCTTGTATCGCACTCATGAAAACATTAAGGATAATGTGATGAAATGAATCTAGATATGCTAGGACATGTATGAAAATTTTTTATTAATTTAAATGCTATGGCACTTGCATTTTTAATTTACATGACGACTAATGTGTTTATGATGTATGTCATGTGTAAAAAGAAATAGATTGGAACTGTTGAGAAAGGAAGTTGCCAATATTGAACAAACTCAATCAGATGATGACTATGAGAAGGTTCTTGTTGAAATATTGTTGAAGGGACTTTAAAATTCCCCATGGAGCACCACTGATGGGATATTATCAGAGGGGGTGTTGACAGCCAAAACTGGTATAAAAAAAATGCCCATGCCTATGTGGCACAAGGTATGAAAGGATTGGGTAAGAATCCATTTTGAAATTTTTTACGGTCTTAATGTTATGTATGAAACGTTAAAAGGAAGTTGTATGCTTTGGATACCCAAGTAGGGTATGATTCAGGAAGGAGAACCTAAATGATGAAGGTGTGAACCTCTGGTAGTAAAGATTGATTGTAATGCTTGGAAGAATTCATGAACTAATATGTCATGAATACATGGACCAATCAAGGAACGATTGGAAACAAAAGTGCTTATAGATAGCATGTTGCATGGAATTGCTTCAAGGAAATGCATGTTTTCATAAAGGATAGACAATAGATTTCCCATTGAGAAAGGAGGACCTTCCAACATTTCTACTTACATTGTATAGGTGTTAGAGAAAACCAAATTTGGGTGGCCATGAGTGTTGGCACCCTTGTTATTAATAAAGGAAGAATGCTTAAAGGCATGCATATGAAACTTTTGAGTCTCATGTGTACTGATTTGGGATCGTGATCATCCTGTAGCCAAAAGCATAGTCTTGTTGCAACAATGCATGAGAATGAATAAGCCATATGGTGAAAATCTTGGCTAAGATCCAACGCACCATGGAAAAGTACATGTCATAAAGTGTGGGAAACTTAAAAATCATTGCAAGGGTGCATTGGGTATGAAGGTGGCCACGAATGTTGGCACATTCACTAAAGTCAATTGATATCTGAATTACATTCTAAAAAATTTGGTAGGTTGAAATGATGCATAGGTAAGGGATGATGTTCCCTTTTGCTTTGTATCCTTAAATAGATGAAAATGACTTGGACTGTTAGTATGTATGATTTTGAAAAAAAAAAAATGTGCATGAAAACTAACAATTTGTTTGGTTGAGGAATGTTGAAATTGCAGGAAGAAAGAGTCTTGGATATGGCAGTATTGTAAGCCCATAATGAAGGTTGATTTCCTACAGAGTCAAACTACAAGGAATGGTATTTCCCTTTTTGAGAAAGTGAATTTAATTGTTAGTATGCACAAATCTGAAATTGTTTGTGACGACATTATAAAGGTGTCATAAAATTTATGATGTCTCATGAATTTTTGTATACCTATGATACAGGTGAAAGGGAAATATTTATGAAGACTGCAGAGACAAGAAACTGAGCTCTCAGGTTCGAGGGAGAACTGTGAGAAAGAGTATAATCTGATTGCATGAAATAGAGATTGACTCAGGAGAATGAGAGTAACCTTCGTCCCTATATATGATTGAATCGGGAGAAGGAGAGTAAACTTCATCCCTAACTATTTATGTGCTATGAGAAGGAGAGTTACCTTCATACCTAACTTTAGCTGAGTCAGAAGGCTGTCAAGTTGTAAAAGCACAAAAAATGGCTACTGCTGAGACATGAGAACCCTGTGGTAAGCCACGATCGCCTAGAATATATTGTGTTGAGGTAAAACAAGTCAGAGGGACACCTCGGCAGAGAAAGTTTGAGGGACGCCTCGACTGTAAGACTCGATAGAGTCTCTGGAATTATTTCTGTGTGAGAAAACCTTGGCAAGGCAAGATGGATCACCCGAGGGACTGTATAGTAGAGAAGGGGATGCCTGAGCCTAGGCCTGGAGGGTGAGTGATCGAAAGGAAGAGGATACCTTAATAGTTCTTGTAAACTATTGATTGGGATCATGCACACGATGGATAGTTCTTCATGTGCAAGAAAACCTTGGCAAGGCAAGATGAATCACCCAAGGGACCATATAGCAGAGAAGGGGATGCCTAAGCCTGGGCCTGGAGGGTGAGTGACCGCAAGGAAGATGAAACCTTGATAGTTCTTGTAAACTATTGATGTGGATCATGCACCCAATGGGTATGTCAAGGAAAAACAACGAGCCTGGATAACAAAACAACCATGTGGATACAAATCCACAAACTACGCAAATAATTATTATGCTAAGATTATGAAATTTTCCTAGAAATTTTTATGCAATGTTTTCGCATAAGACTATGATTAACATGTTTGTTGTCCAAGAATTATTGAAAGCAGGTGACCAAGATTAAAGGTCTGAAAAAGGACCTGACTGAGGAAGAAGGATCAATATTTATGAAACAACGGAATGAGAAAGGCATGACAGGTGTTTTTGAGAAAGAACACTTAGGACGGTATTCCTTTAAAGGGGAGGGAATTGTAACACCCTTGTTTCCCCCAGCTTGTAATTAATCATAAAATAGGATTACTATGTTAAGGCATGTGGACAATGTAAATGTATTATTGTTAAACTGCCCATAATTGATTGTTGGGGGGTGAAGCCTTGAAGTACAAGCCATGATATCTCTAGAGGAAAGAAATAAGTTAATAAAGAAAGGACCAGTGGTTGAATCATCAACCACCCCCATGAATGGAAGCATGGTCTAGCTATAGGATGTCAGCTCGAAGTACCACAGAGACCTGCAGACCTGAGATTCCTTATGACATGAGGAACAAGACAGGTCGAAAACCTTCCAAAGGAGGGAAGGTGATGCAGGATCATCGCTATCAAATCAAAGAAAAGTGGACGTGGAAGCAAAGTTGACACTTCAACGCATTGAAAGAGCTAAACTAACTCTTAACCATCTTGGTAGCGGTGTGGAGATCTTTTTGAATCTCTCAATAATTAATTAATTGTATGTAAATTCGGGCCACCGTTTTGAACTGACGAATCATTGTAAATCCTTACATGATTGTAATATATTACAGGTGTGGGATATTATCTCATATTAGTCATTAGGTTGCATTAATTAAGCTGAGTAGGTAACCGCTAGAGTAGAAGGTGATAGATTTTAGATAGGGGGAAGAAGAGAAAAGAAGGATCTAGGTCCTTAGATAAGTTTCTCATTATAATGGTTGTAAGAGATAGCAGTGTAATCATGTTTTTTTCTTTGAAATGAATAGAAAGAGAAAATTGATTCAATTGTACAGTGTTGATATTGTTTGACTATTGTTATGTATTCTGTGAATGTATAAGGTTCATGGAGAATGAATAATTGAATAAGTTTCAAGTTTTCTCTTCTATAGGTTATGCAAGGAGTGCATACAGAACGCAAGGAGTGCATGTGAGAGAGTCTTTCTTTGACTCAAATCTTAGAAGAGATAGCGTGGAAATTTTGTATGCAGAGTGTGCATATTAAGCGCAAGGAGTGCACATAGAGGCGAACTTATTCTAAGTTCAAAAGCTCAGAAGGTCGAGCACAGAGTGTGCCAGGAGGGAATCAAAAAGTCTTTTGAAAGAAATAGAAGGGTTGAATCCCTTGGAGACTGAGTAAGTTAAAATATCAGGGAGGAATAGTGCAAGTTTTCACGCAGGAGCGTAAGTGTGCGCCAAGGTGAAGTCAAATTTCATTGAAAAAATCTCAAGAGGGAAAACACCGCTGAGACCTTTGAAACAATTGAAATCTTTCAAGTCGGCAAAGAATTCAAGCTCATAAGGGTTGACGCCAAGTTATTTGGAAATGAGCTATTGAGAACTTGGACAGACGGTAGAGACTCTTGGAGGGAGAAGCATCAATAGCCATGTGTTGTTAGATCCAGAGAATTTGAGAGGAGGATAAGGCTGAGAGTCATTCAATACTTGAAAACTAAGGAAAGGTGGGAATCGTTATCTAAGGGGAGATCAAACCATTGATTCCTTTCATCGAGAAATCGGAAAGCGAGAGTTTAGAGAATGGAGGAAACTATTTTCCAAAGTCATAAACCGCAAACATCTGATTCATGAAAATAAATCTAGACCATCAAATCACGGGGAGTGTGAGTCATTGATCCGATGCACTTGAAAGTCAGGAAATCAAGAGTTGGAAAGGAGAGGAGAATTGTTTTCCAATTTCACAAACTGCAAAGTCCCAATTTGTGAAGAGTTGATCTAGACTGTTGAAACATAGAAAGTTGTGGATTGTTGATCTGAGGCAAGCGACATTTGGAAGTTCGGACATTGGGAGAAGAGAGGAGAACTAATTCGTGATTTTGCAAAGTGCGAAGTCACATAGCACTCGGAAGTGGGGCCCCAGGTCACAGTCGGAGGTCACATCGAGAAATATTAAGGGAGGAGCTAGCACTCACTAGATTCCTAGTTCGGAGTTCGGGAGTTCGGGAGTCGGGAGAGTCAAGGTTGGCTCCCATGCAAATCCCCGACATGCAAAGTCACGAAGCACCTTTTAGTTAAGCGCGTGATCACAGCAAGTGGTTACTTGGAGAAGGCTTGTGCCTAGTGTTAATTTGCGCAGAAGGAATTTTATAAAGACCTATGGATTGTTTCTCAGAGGTTCCAGTAGGGAATCAAAGAGTTTTTTCAGCTCAGTATTGTGAACGATCCTAGACCGAGAGTTCGCGCAGCCCCTGGAGAAAAGGGTCATATGCACCAGAAGGTAAGATACATCCAGAGACAACAAGAGAGGAGAGGAGAGAGGGGATGAGAGCACAAGTTTGTAAGGGAGGTACAAACCCAAAAAGGAAGTGTCGAGAACACACCCTTAAGGACCTGCACGTGAGCTTGATGTTGAGGAAGCATCTAATAAACCTCACAAGGTTGTTGTGAGAGAGAGATATTCTCTAAGAGATGGCGTAAATTCCCTAGTGATTTCATGGCTTGGCACGGGGGTGGCCAGAGTCCTAAGAATGAATGCCTCTGAGCCTATGGTTGGGTGGAAAGGCACACACCCACAGTTAGTTGGTTGGATACAACTTGTAATAGATAAGTACTCTCATACCCTGTGAAATTAAGTTGTAATTATGTAATGAAATGGGATATACTGTGAAGGACCCAGGGATGTGTATGTTTGCTTGATGGTTATACTATATCTCTTTATTCATGTTTAAATTGTGTATTTAAGCAAGTATGGATTAGACATGTTTTGTATTCGTAAATGATTACGCCCTGTGGTGGCTTAAGCTAGATCCACGAACTGTGAGTTCATTGATCTTAGGCACAGTTTCACGTATGCATATCGACACTCCTAGTCATTATGAGTCCCTTGGAGGAGGGAGTCTGTTAAATATCAGGAGAGATAGTGCACGTATGCATAGGGTCTCTGCGAGGTAGGAAGAGACTGAGAACCACTTAAGTTCTAGAGTTGACAAATTAGCGTAAGGGGTGCGTGGAAGGATTCTTCCAAGCGTCAAGTTCAAGAGAAAGAGTGCAAAGATCTTAAGCCTTTCAGAGCTAACAAATCTCAAGAAGAGTAATGAGACTAAGTATCGAAAGGGAAGGTTCCCTTGTTTGGAAGATGAACGGACAAAATCTGTTCAAAATCATCCATGGTCTGTTGTGACCGTTGGATATGGGAAAGAGCATCGGAGTTAACCCTTGGAACCATTCGAACTTCGTGAGTTCAGAGAAATGAATAATTTTTTCATAAGGGAGGTAAAATCCCCGAATTCCCGAAATTGACTCTGAGCCTTAGATCTGAGGATGCCCGGGAACCGTCCCAACCGTCAAATCTAGGAAGTAAACGATAGTCAAGTCACCAGAACTACCCATGACTTAAGAATCTGACAGCGGAGATGGATGTGAGTCATTTAACGAGAGGAGAGGCCATATCGATCGTCATATCGACTCAAATACTCACTAGAGTTAGCGAATAAAACACCATCTACTCGATTTAATCGACAACTGGGAATCATTATGAAGTGCGAAGGTGAATTTAGCAGACCTGCTAGTTCGCGGCCCGTAATCAACCCATGTCGTTGATCTTGTTGGGGATGGAAGATCAATGAATAGGATTAGACTAGAGTTGAGCGAGCACTTCTCTGATTGTGGAGGTGGGACCCCACAATCACTGTGAACCGTCGATCTATGAATGGAGATCGAGGGTGAAGAATCATTGCGAAGCGCGAAGTTGAAAGTAGCAGATGTGCTAGTTTGTGGCCCACAATTCACTAATGTCATTGATCTCATCAGGCTGGAAGATCAATGACTCTGGTTAGACCAGGTTGGGCGAGCACTTTCCATATTGTGGAGGTTGATCTCTCTGATAAAGAGCATGCATGTTGGGGCCCCAAAAATTATTGTGACCCGTCGATTTTCGTCGACCTTCGATCTGAGTTTGAAAAGATCCTTGAAACATAAGGAGTGTGTGGGAAATAGAAATCCTCAAAGAGATCAAGCTCAGAAGATATAACACTTTCAGGTGTGCATATGAAGTCCAAGAGACGGACCCGTAGGAGGGGCAAGGGTCGAGGCCTTTGAACCCTTGGAAAATTTTCTAAGTCGGAAGATATCAGAAGCTCAGGAGGAGGAGAAGAAATAGTCATTGGATCATAGTGCAGAGGACCAATAGTCGCCTAATCGAAGTAAGGTTCCAAAGCCTCAGTGCTTCGCACATGCAGGAAAGTGGACTTACCAAAGTACCGAAGTCCCGAAGTAGTTTGGGACTGTTTATTTTCAGGAGAAAGAGATCATGATCGTTCCTCACTAGGAGACACGTGTCAGCAGATTGTAAGCTTCAGATAATCGCTTCGAGAGGTTTCAGTTGAGATTTGAGACTCCCGAAATATGGAGAGCAAAGTAAACATCAGTCGTTGGATCTAGAGGACAGGTGGCGTAAGTATGTGGACTTTGGGTAAAGACCCAAAGTAGGTACTGGTCGTTGATTGCCAGGAGGGGTATGTGTAGATAGATCAGAGTCTCCGGATGAATGCACTTTGGAAGGAAACGAGTGCGTAGAAGCTTGAAACTCCCCAGAGCTGAAGAGCCGAAGTAGGTCATGTCCGTTGACCGGTAGGAAATACGTGTCGATAGATCGAAGACTTTGGGGAAAACTGCTTCGGAGGTTTCCAAGTGAGGAGTGAGACAAACTCCCAAAGCCCCAAAAGCCGAAGAGGCAGAAGGCTGAAGAGAATCTGGATCGTAGATCCAGAAGGGCACGTGGCGACAGATCATGAACTGTAGGTGGAAGCACTCTAGGAGAACGCGAAGGAGAAGAGTTTGAAATCATCGAATCCCAAACAATCGAAGCAGCCGGGAACTATCGATATGTGGGAGGACACATGTCATCATATCGCGAACTATGGGTAAAACCATTATGCGAGAAACAGAGAGTGAGGAAAACTAAGATATGAGATCTCCGAAGTCCCGAAGGAGACAAGGGCCATTGATTTAGAGAGTACATGCGTTAATATATCGCAAGCTCCGGGTGAATCGCACCAAGGTTTCAGTTGAGAATTTAGATTCTTGAATCTCAAAGACCCGAAGTGAATCTAGACCGCCAAATCCAAAGGGACGCATGGCGATGGATCGTGGACTCCAGAGAAATCTATTAAAGAGTTTTCAGTTGATATTTGAGACTCTTGAAGTCCAGAGAGCCGAATTAAATTTCAATCATCCAATCATCCAAAGTAGATCTTAGTCATTAGATTGCCTGAAGTAAATCTCAAGCATCGGATCGTCTGAGATGAATCTCGGTCATCTGATCCAGAAGAGGTGTGACATAGATCGATGGGTTCTGAGTAAAGTCTCGAAGTAATTCGTAGCCATCAAATCAAGAGGACAGGTGGCATAAATCTACAGATTTCGGGTAAAGACCCAAAGCAAGCCTCAATTGTTTCATTCAAGTGGACACGTTGCAGGAATCTGCTTACTTCAAGGGGAAGTGAATTTTGAGATTTGAGATCTCAGAAGTCCGGAGACCCGAAGGAAATATTGATCATTAATCGAGAAAAGGGTCGTAGGATTGTTGATCTAGTTGAAAGGTCAAACCCCCGAAGCAGAGGCAAAGTCGTTGATTGAGAAGGAAAAGTGTCTTCAAATCGTCGACTCCAAAAGATTGACATACAGAAGAAAGGAAAGTTTGAGACTTGAGAATTCCGATGTTCGAAATTCTAAAAAAAATCACAGTCGTTGATTTGAAAGAGGTCAGATCTGATCCGCATCTTTGAAAGGGATAGATATTAGCCGTCAGTTTAGAGGCACCCTCAAGATCGTGAGATCGACAGTCCCATAGCATTATGAGGATTGGAGATGCACAAACTTTAAAAAGTTGAGGGCGGGTCGCAATCCAAACCACAGTTTTGAAGAAAGGACACGGGGAGGCTCGAGGCGAATTGTGGGACGAAAGGTATTTTGGTTTCAAACCACTTTTGGCCACACCCGTAATCGTTTGTTTGCAAGAGGTTATCACCCAAGGTCACCTCAAGGAGGGGCTTATCAGAAAAGGGGCTAGTGCCCATACTCAGAGATTCCCAAGCGCAAAGGGAAGGTCGTGGGTACCATTAGACCTGCACTCAAAACTCAAAAGGGTCTATATTTAATTACAGAGCAATACCATCAGGGTCTTAGAGAGTCGTTTGGCTTCAAAATCAGAGATCCTTGACCAGGAGTTCAGAGTGGTTCCCCGACTTTCCAAATGAGAAACCATAAAGAGACAATATGTCCTTTAAGAAAAGCGAAAATTTTTATGCCCCGTCGTGGGTGTGTTACATAAGGGCATCCATGCCTCTGAAAATTTGGAACGTCATCAGATACATGTATGGCTCTCAAAGATTTACTTTGTTGTATGAGTTGGTGCTCCTATTTGTGAATTTCTTGTCTTCTTTCCACCGTGAGGCTAGCAATCGGCTGGTATCATGAATCTCATAGAACTTGACCACGAAGTTTGTGTTTATCCCTTCCTTCGGGTCTCTGAGTTTGTACTACTTCTGCACCTTCGTCGAAAGGAAAACACCAACACACTTGCTTTGTTCATTATTGATGGTGAACTTTACCATGTCAGCATGGTCAATTATCCATCCCAAGGTCTCGATGTATGGAAGAAATGGGGTTCAGTTATCCACCCAATGCAGATTTGACCTCCAAATGTTTGGAAACACCTCATCATCCAATATTTGGACATCTGGATTGCTATGAGGCATGAACTCAGGGTAGTCCTCCTAACTAATTTTGTTGTACATGTCGCCCCAATGCGGGAGCACCACTTTAGAACCTATGTCCACTTTTGTGTCGTTGAACGTTGGAGGATGGATAAACTACTTCTTGGTGGACGTGCAGATAATTGATTTCATATTTGAGGAAAAATCCAACTCCCTTGCAGCACTCGACGTAGATCCTTCCTCGACCTCTGGTTCCTTTAGTTTAGGCATCCTTGGTGACTACCTGGTTGAAGGCTTTCTTGGAGGCATTTTCTGCAAACAAACAAAGTGAGATACCAACCTCTAGAAGTACTATGGATGAAATTGCAAATGTAGAAATGATGAAGACAATGCATACCACTTCCTTGTACAAGATTAACCTAGTTTAGAGTTAAAGATTGGTTGTAAGATCCTCGACGTTCTCTCTCACTCCTTCGATTGCTCTGGAGAATAAAAAATTTGTGCATAGAATGGCATGTTTGAATATTGTCTTTGTAATTTAAACAGAGAGCATACTTACCTTGTTGCATCAATTCTTAAATTCAAGGTTGTAAATTCCCCCTGCACAATCCATCACTAAATCTGAACCACAGTCGGGATTAAATGCAATGCAACCGGCAGCACAAGAGTGAGTTACTTCATAGTTCATCGACGGATTTAGACTTCTACAGTTTGGTCAACGCATGGGATAGTAACGTGGGTTGAGCGAAACATTAATTGGCCTCTTAAATAACAAAATCTGATCTTATCCCTATCAAAAGTGTCCCATCAAACTATCAAGCCTTCTCGTATTTTCAACACTGGTATGATCGGTGTCGGGGGAAAAAGGCAAGGTAGAGAAACCAGAATCATCAATGTAGAATGTGGAAGGTTTGTTGAAAAATCCCTTGTCATATGATATCCTATCAGTCTACCAATACAAAACAAGTGGATCAGCGTTGGCGCTTTTTCTTAAATGTTTTCTTTTTTTTGTTGATACCTTTAACCGAAAGATTTGATGCCAACCCAAACCTCTGTACAATGCTGACATGGAAATGTTGACTTGGAGATACAGACACGATACGGGGAACATCAAGAGATGACATAGGGAAAATAGGATGCGTTGTACGAACTTCTTACACGACAAAGACGTGTGGCGGTTGATTTCAACCTTTCCATGGGAAACATTCCTTCAGCATCGGTGATTTCCTTTAGACATAAGTCTGGTTTCCGCACCATGTTCTACCAACGCCGACGTCATAATGAGGATCGGCGATCAACGATCGAAGAAGCGTTAAAGTCAAAATTTCTACAGTTTCCTCTCTCAAATTTTGTTGACACCAAAGATGTGTTGGCGATGGAAGTTTATTCTGTTTGTGATTTACCTCTCGAAACTTGCCGATGTCAAAGGGTATCGGTGATGTTGAAAGACTATCTTATAGGCCAAATTTTGTCGATCGACAATTGCTAAAAGTTTTAAACCGTGTACCTTTTGGGCCTATCGCGCATTATTACTTAGAGAAAAGTTCAATCCGTCAAAACCAAACAAAATGGTCGATGATAAGATTTGATGACATAAAAGAAATAAAATCCATTGATCCATGATACAGAGTCTGACTTAGAAAAATGAAAATTGGTACCCAAAAAAGAAAAATATTTTGCAAATACTTTGAGTGTGTTGATTTCTCAACAGAATGCACGGGAGAGAAAACTGTGAGAATTGAGTTAAACCGTACTTCTTAAGAAGCATAGTATGCTCGTACATTTCCTGAGCTCGTGTTGAGCCTTAACGGCTTCTGTTGATGCCATCATCCATTCCATAACTGAGTTTTGTTGTTACCATCACCCTTACCTGTTTGACTTAGGAGTTGGACAGAAGAAGCAGGTTTCCAAGCCTGTGGGTTTGAACGGGCGGGTTGTCAGGCCCATGGATTGAAGAAGCAGGTTGTCAAGATTGTGAGAAACTCTCTCTAGGTGAGAGAGATTGTTGGGGAAGTGAATTCTCTTGGAGGGAGCCCAACAGCAGCTATAGAGCTTTGAGAATTCATGTTCGGCCTGTTGTTGAAGCCCTGGAAGGGAAGTGGAGCAGTCAATGGACTATTGAACAGTGAAGGTGTATACGTCTTGGGGTGGGGCAGGCATGTGGGGAATGAGAGGTTGTGAGTTGTGTTTGTAAGTTGGCTCCTAGGAGGAAATCCTTCCTGATGTACTGTGTGACTTCCCATAGTCTCTTCCTAGCCTAGGAATCCCAGGAAGAGTTTAGACCCAGCTCGAGTGTGACCCACTAATCCGGATTTTATGAGAAGAATGAAATGAATACAAATTATTAACAATTCTTAACACAAAATAACAGAGATACAGTAAAACTGGTTTTCTATTCAATAACGAAATAAGATGAAACTATAAAATGCATCGGAAACAAGATTGTTGGAATGGTGGTGGCTTATCTCTGAGAAGAGATGTGATGGAAGCACGCATTCGCAAGAAGAAGGTTACAATGAGGCTCTGAAGGCCTTTTTACAATAAGAAAGAATGCCCAAAACCCTAGACATCCAAAAACCTAACCCTAGGAGATGAAGCGCCAAAAGTCA
>JZKD02S1609538.1:0-12060 GCA_000966675.3 Picea glauca | reverse complement strand
TTTCTCAGGCTTCAGTAACTAGCTACATTATTTTGTTGATGTTATTCTCTACAAGGGCTCTAGAGCATGCAAGTAGGGTATAGGATACTTTCATCTTGGTTGCAGTGGTAGCAGGCACGATTTTTGCTAAAGGACTGGCAAATTTTGGGGTGGCAATGAAAGCCTGCTCAAATTCATTGAGGCGGTCTTTCAGTTTGGCATTTTTCGCTTCAATTCCTCCAATGGAATCATGAAGAGCATCACTAGTTACTTGGTGAAATAGGGAGATTTGGGACGGCCACATTTTCCTAAAGTTAATCTCTGTGCGAGATTTGTCTTTCCTATTTGTTACATCTCTCTTTTCAATGACCATACTTTTAGATTGGTTGTCAAAAACGGTGCTCTAGAACACAAAGGATTCATCTTCATCAAAAAATTTGGTCTCAGCTATTTCCATTGTGGACAACCCAATTTTGTGCATGTGCTTAGTTTCAATTTCAAGTTGCACCTATTCACTTTCAATTTCGGGTTCGTCTACCTGCCCTGCATTGTTTTTTCTCTTCTTCGTCAGTGGAATTTTGGGAGAATTATCAATTTTTATGCGAGGGTTCTTATCTCCTCCTCCGTTCGAAGATTTATAGGTTGTTTTCTTACTGGGGTGAGCCGTTGAAGCGATGCTCCATGATGTTGTGCTCTTGGGAGTGTTGGGAGGGGACTGGGCACTCTTATCACCGAATACTTTTCCCTATTGTCTGTACAATTCAGTCGTGCTTTGCAATGTCTCTGCGCCGCAATCGCCAGAAGTAGGATTGTTGTCGTCACTATCCATGTCTTCGGACAAATGTCTATGGATAAAAGAGTTGTTAAAGCCAACTACCAATAAATGTTCTCGAAAAATCTCATTAGGGTCGAACCCTTTTAGCCTTTCAACATACGTTAGGTTCAATTTCTTGAAATGGCCGACAAATTCGTCAATCTTGTTGATGTTTTTGCACACGAAAAGTCTCCGACTTTCCAAGGCAGAGGAATGAACTGTTTTTTTTTTGTTCTCATGGAAAAAATGCAACAGGTGGTTGTATTGCCTTGCTATTTCTGCAACAAATATCTTGTATGTGATGTGGCATGGAAGGAAAGCAGGATTTTCCTTAGAGCCAAAGACCATGAGTACACTGTGATTTTCCTTTTGTTCAAGTGTGCCCTTCCTATTCAAAAACTTGGTTGTCTGGCCAGACATCTGCGGAGCATCCTTCCCTAACAATAAATCTTTGAAAACTAAGACAAAGCCATTAAAAACTTCATAAAAACAATGAGAGGCCTTGTGCCTCCACAGGACTTGGTACCAGAATGTTACTGGGTCAAATCCACAATTTATTTTATTGGAAAGAGAAAGTTTTGGAAATAAACAACAATGCACTATTGTGAAAATCAAGTAGGATGACATATAAAATTTATTCGATTCTTTGAATCATGACGGCTGGGAACAAATCTCAATGGAAATTAGCTTCCCCCAATCGAAAATGAATTGTTCCTTGACTGTGAAGTACAAAACATAAATAATTATATGCGAAATGTTTGTCGTGGATGTCTATCCCATTAGTCTTGTAAACAACCAAGCAATTTCCCGGAATGGATTTCTAAAGGAACTTACTTGCAACTTTGTGATATCTTCAGGAACTGTTGTCGGGTCTTCGAGGAACTCGGCTAAGATGTCCAACCCGTTATCACGTTTTCTAGGAACTGCTTACAGTCTTGTCCTCTGAACATTAATGTTGGCTACGACAATTTTAACATCTTGCAGAAGACCTGAAGTGACAAAGAAACAGGGGAATGGTCGTGCAATGGAATAATTATTTGACTTGGAATATATTTTTCGGCACACCAAGAGACCACCTCCTTACAGTCAAAAACCTCAAGGACGCAACTTGCATGAGTGATTCCAGAGGTCCAAATCACTTCGTTCTGGGCGGAATGGAATGAATAGTAAAAGTATGCCTTGGACCACTGGAAGTTCTGGTCCTAATGTCCGAAGATATTCACTGTATCTCCAAAAAACTGTTGTCGAATTGTTGCCATAAGTCTACAAGAACGTTTGTTTGCTCCAGACGATGAATGAAATGAAAATTTGAAAGGGATAACATAACCCTGCGCAAATCTTGGTCCAATGCGTGTGAATGGGAAATCTCCTCAAGACTTTTGTTCATTAATGACAATTTGGACGGTTGTTGCATCATACGTTGTTAGCATTAAACACTAGTAATTGCATACATAGAAATACAAACATGGCGGATACGGCAATGAGCGATTAAGCATTGTAGATTTCTTGAGTGGGCCAACACGACGACGCATGTTTGAGATGAACAATTGGAAGGGACAATATAACTCTCCGCAAATCTTGGTTTAATGCGTAATAATGGGAGATCTCCTCGAGCGTTTCACTCATTAATGACAATGTTGAGGGTTCTTGCATCGTCAACTGTTACCATGAAAGGTTTTTAATTGCATACTAAGAAAGTACGGAGGTTGCGGGTACGAGAAAAAAGAGGTTCAAAATAGGGTTACAAGGTACAACCGTTGGAGGTGAGGGCATGAGGGTCAAATTGTATGTCTCGAAACTTTTTGAGTGCAATACGCGTAACACCGAAAAGGGTATGATAGGACAGTTCAGAAGGCAATTTGTATATCACTAGTAAGAGCATAACTAATGTATATCATGAAGGACAAGAAGTTAGTGGGGATGAAAGGCAGCGACAGATACTTTGAAACATTTGTGAGTCGTGGTAGAGTGAAGGTTGCAAGTTTGAGGAGTCTACGATGAAGCAGCAGAGTTCGAAAGCACCAACCTGAAAATCACGGCCATAAAATTGGCTAAGTATGGGAAGGAACAGCAGTCGATCGGATTCATCATGTGAGAAATAGATGGAGATGAAGATATGTCAACCCACCAACACTGGAACGCGTGATCATAGAAAATAGACTAAGTATATAACCACAAAGCGATAATACATGGGAAGAAGAAAAGGGAAAAAAGACTAAGGAGTCTGTGGTGGAATTGTAAATCACTAAAATTTTGAGTGCAATATGTATATCACGGAACAAGAAGCAGCAAAGTTTGAATGCGCCAACCCGAAACAGTGACTAAGAATTAGAGATTTTGTGAACCCGTAAACAGGAGGATCAAAATTAGGCTGACAAGGTCTCCCCATAAGGCGTAAAGCCCCGACAGTCAAATTGTATCGTTCGGAACATTTGAATGCATAATCTGTAACGCAGAAGAGGGGCCAATGTCGGAACCCGGTAGTCAATTTGTATATTGCGGAGGGTCGGATGCCAACTGTTTTGTATCAATGTGTGCAGTGGTCACTAGCAAGAGTCACTAGTAAGAGCATAACCAATGTATATTAGGAAGGACAAGAAATTAGTGGGGATGGAAGGCAGCGACAGATACTTTGAAACATTTGTGAACTGTGGTAGAGTGAAGCTTTTGAGTTCGAGAAATCTGCGGTGGAATTGTAGATAACGAAAGTTTTGAGTGCAAGATATACATCACGGAACACGAAGCAGCAGAATTCGAAACTGTCAACCGAGCAATCGTATCCATAAAATTGGCTAAGTATGGAAAGCAATAGTGGTCGGTCGGATTCGTCATGTGATTATATAGATGGAGATAAAGATATGTCAGCCTGCCAATTCTGGAACCCGCAATAATACACGGGAAGAAGAAAAGGAAAAAAGGACCAAGGAGTCTGCGGTAGAATTGTAGATCACGGAAATTTTGAGTACAAGATGTGAACCCAATAGTCAATTTGTATATTGGAAAGGGTCGGATGCCAACTGTTTCGTACCATTGTGTTCAATTGTCGCTAGCAAGAGCACAACGAATGTATATTAGGAACGACAGGAAGTTAGTGGGGATGGAAGGCATCGACAGATACTTTGAAATATTTGTGAACTGTGGTAGAATGAAGCTTGTGAGTTCGAGGAGTCTGTGGTGGGATTGTAGATGACGAAAGTTTTGAGTTCAACATGTATATCACGGAACAAGTAGCAGAGTTCGAAATCGTCAACCCGACAAGCGCAGCCATAAAATTGGCTAAGTATGGAAAGGAACAACAGTTGGTCGGATTCGTCATGCAAGGATATAGATGGAAATGAAGATATGTCAACCCACCAACGCTAGAACCCGCGATCATAGAAAGGCGACTAAGTATATAACCAGAAGGCGATAACACATGAGAAGAAGAAAAGGGTAAAAGGATCGAGTGCGCGGTGGAATTGTAGAGAACGAAAATTTCGAGTGCAAGATGTATATTACAGAACAAGAGCCAACTGAGTTAGAAAGTGCCAACCCGAAACAGTATCCAAGAATTAGACATTTCGTGAACCCGACAACAGGAGGATCCAAAACAAGTTGACAAGGTCTCTCCAGAAGACGTGAGGCCGCGACGTTCAAATTATATCGCTCGGAACATTTGAATGCATAATCTATAAAACGGAAGAGCGGACGATGTCGAAATCCGGTAGTCAATTTGTATATTGCAGAGGGTGTAATGCCAATTGTTTCCTACCAGTGTGTCCAGTTCTCACTAGTAAGAGCTAATTTAGTATTGAAAATAATGTTTTTAGATACTGTTAGATAGTTGATAGGGATTACCATCCGTAAACAATGGCAATCTTGACCCCGCCAACCCTGGAGTTCGTTTGTCAATTTGTATATCGCGAAACTGCGAGCGTTGTTTGGAGGACACGGAACAATAGAAGTGCAATGTTGAGCCAGCCAGCCCGCAGGTATGCTTGTCAATTTGTATATCGCGGAATTATGGGTGTTATTTGTAGGGCACGGAACAATGGAGGCCCAATTTTGAGCCCTCTCGCCCGAGAACCCGCGATCCAAAAAGTGGCTAGGTATGGAATGAGAATCCGTACATGCTCTATAAAATCTCATGTGCATACTTTATAGTCCGATAATACACGGGAAGAAAGAAAGGGAAAAAGGACGAAGGAGTCTGCGGTGGAATTGTAGATCATGGAAATTTGAGTGGAAGATGTATATCACGGAACAAGAAGTAGCAGAGTTCGAAAGCACCAACCTGGCAACCACGGTCATAAAATTGACTAAGTATGAAAAGGAACAGCGATTGGTCGGATTCATCATGTGAGGATATAGATGGAGATGAAGATATTTCAACACGCCAACGTTGGAACCCGTGATCATAGAAAGGCGACTAAGTATATAACTAGAAAGCGATAGTACACGGGAAGATGAGAAGGGAAAAAGGACTAAGTATCGAACAGAGGAACATCTATTGTTTGCTTATTAATGCAAATCCTTTCGAACCCCTGGTAAGTTCTCACTAGCAAAGGCATAAATTGCAGATGACGGAAGTTCTTTGGGTGCAAGATGTATATGACGGAAGAGGGGACATAGGTGTTGGATACCACAAACCCAGGACCTGGTGATTACATAATTGGCTAAGTATTGAAAGGGACCGCGGTCGGTCGGGCTAATAGTGTGAATATATAGATAAAGAGTTGCCAATTTGTGAATCCATGAGGTCGTCATCATATAGTTGTGACTAAATATACAACCACAAAGGGATAATAGAAGGGGGGAGGGCGGGGGGGCAGGGAGAGGAGAATTAAGAGCTTTTATACATTCCTGCAAACAAATTGTATATTGCAGAACTCTTGGCGTTGTTTGCAACTCACGGAAAATTTGAAACACAATTTTGAGGTCGTCAATCTGGGAACCCGTAATCGAAAAAGTGTGCAAGTACCAAACACAAAAATGTTGGTTGGGACTTTCTTTCGCTAAGCAAGATCTTCTTTGCATGTTTCTGGACAAGTTTTGTAGGGATGGTTGGTTGTCTTGACTTTTGCTTATTAATGGCGGTTTTTTTACGCTTGTTGCATGATGTTGTTCTAGTATTAAACCTTTGGTGTTGCATATCTAGAAAGAAGTATGAGGATGGGTAGAACAGGAAACAGTGACTAGGACTTAGAGTTTTCGTGAACCCACGAACACAAGGATCCAAAATAGGGTCACAAGGTTTCCCCAGGGCACGCAAGGCCCTCACAGCCAAATTGTATAGTTCGGAACATTTGAATGCATAATGTGTAACACGGAAGAGGGGACGATGTAGGAGTCCGGTAGTCAATTTGTATATGGCAGTGCAGCGAGCGCCAATTCTTTCGTACCAGTGTCCAGTTGTCACTAGTAAGAGCATATTTAATGTATATCAAGAAGGACGCGAAGTTGGTGGGGATGGAAGGCAGTGACAGATACTTTGAACGAAGTTAATGTATACGAGGAACTCGCAGTGGAATTGTAGATCACGGATGTTTTGAGTGCAAGATGTATATAACATAACAATAAACAGCTGAGTTCATAAGCGCCGACCCGACAACCGTGGCCATAAAATTGGCTGAGTATGGAAAGGAACAGCAGTCAGTCAGATTCCTCATGTGAGGATATAGATGGAGATGAAGACATGTCAACCCGCCAACCCTAGAACTGGATATCATAGAAAGGCGACTAAGTATATATCCAGAAAGCGATAACAGGCGGGAAGAAGAAAAGGTGAGTTTGTATGCGCCAACCCGACAACTGCGGCCATAAAATTGAATAAGTATGGAAAGGAATAGCAGTGGGTCGGATTCGTCATGTGAAGATACAGATGGAGATGAAAATATGTCAGCCCGCCAACCCTGCAACCCCCGATCATAGAAAGATGACTAAGTACAAAACCAGAAAGCGATAATGGACAGGAAAAAGAAAAGGGGAAAAAGGATAAGTATCTGACAGTCCAAAACCTTTTTTTTTTGGTTTATTAATGGCAATGTTTTCGAACCCCTGTTGGGTTCTCACTAATAAAAGCATAAACTACAGATCATTGAAGTTCGTTGGCTCCAAGATGTATATGACGAAACAGGGGACATAGGTGTTGGATACTGCGAACCCGAGGCCTGGTGGCCAAATAATTGGATAAGTATTGGATACTAATATTCATACTAAAAATAGTATTCATACTAATATATATTAATGGATTGTTTATGTTTCAAATGTAAATGATCTCCCAATTTGCACGATGCTCTTCAGTTCACAAATTTCGTTGAAACCACGAAAGTTTTCACTACAAGATGTATATAACGCAACAAAAAACATGAATTTACATTGTGGTTTCAACAAGATAAACTCCTTATCATCTATTAATCTTGTATTCCTTGCAATGACATGAGCAAACGTCGACTTTCCATAAACATTAATATCTAAATTTAATTAAATTTAATCAAAAATTGGTGTAATTTAAGTAATTAAAGTAGCTTCAGTCGTTCCTTTATTAATGTCAAGATTTTTGAACCCCTGGTGAGTTATCACTGGTTAAAGCATAAATTGCAGATCACAAAAGCTCTTTGGCTGCAACATGTATATGATTGAACAGGGAACATAATTGTTCAATACCGCAAACCCGGGACCCGATGACCAGATAATTGCCTAAGTTTTGCCCAAGAGAAAGTTTTTACATTTATTCCAATAGTACTCATATTACTATATATGCATGGATATTGTCAAATAGAAGAAGTTGCAATATATGCAAGATGTTGAACAGGAACATGGCGTCAACACTTCAGTTGCCTTGTTGTAAGTCATTAATACATTCTATATACGGGCCCTAAAGAATGAAAGCAGGACGGGTCCTCCAATTTCTTTCTTTAAGTATAGGGTCGACGCCACATAAGTATGGCCTACGACAAATTATTCTTCAATGTAAAATGTAAGCAACAAACAGAATAGTCTTTATTTAAATTGAAGTAGTGGGCAACAAAAAGAAAAGCTTGTCGTCCATGTTTAACGACACACAAGGAAAGAAGGTAGAAAATAAAATGAAAAGCAATACCAGAGATTGGAAAACACTATTAAAAAAAACCGCAATTATTCTATATTCAAATAAGATGGATTACAAAATACAGCTGAGATTATTTGCCATAATGATAGCGATTTGGCCTGCCGCCGACCAATAAAAAATATGTACATTGATGAAGCTTGCTAACAGTTTTCTTGAGGATCAAATCCTTTATTTGTAAAAAACGAGTTGAATATCAATTTTGGGTCTTGGACTTAATTGGTGTTGACAACTAGATCTACCCCAGTTTTATGAATAGCTTGTCTCTTCCAGATATGGCCTACTTGCATTGGCTAGTTATTCAACATTCCATTCTTTGTCAAGTATCAATTTCCCTCTGTCGTCAAAAACTTGGGGTTTAAGGTGCCTTTCTTGTAATGTTCCTGACCATGGACATCCGAGACAACTTCGAAATGTGATTCAGGCCCAATTCAAAGTCGAGGGGGTCGTTTTATGTGACATCAGCTATGGGACGGGAAAAAAAATCAAGAATGTTCTCACTGTTATTCTCCCTGTATTCGATCATCTGTTTGGTTGAAAAGTCTGCCTGAAGATTTGTATGTTGAACTTCTTTGTTTTATTACAGTAAATTGGAAGGAACGTCCAACCCAAGTGCAAAATGTTATTATGTTGAAGTACATGACTTCTTTGGGCAGCACATCTCTGGCAAGTGTATCAAATGTTGCAAAACGCATGAGCACAGGTCTGGCAACAGTATCTAATGTTGCAGATCGCATCAGAATATATCTTTCGTCATAGTGGTGGCAGATATGGCGGCCCACAAAAAGGTCTAGAATGTTCGGAGGTGACGCCAAATATGTGGAGTTTGTAACTACATCTAGAGGAAACCGAACAAACTTTGACAAAGAACATGGTTTTTTGTCAAGCCGGTTACCACACCCAGAAGTAGCTCAACAAACTTTGAAATAGAAACTTTCGTAGTGATAATATGTCGTTTTATCCACCCATACAGTTTATGTTACCCGCTTCTGGTTACATTCGCAAATGGAGTAATATTTTGCGTCATTCACGAACATCACAAACCGTTTTGCAAGCCACAGTAAGTGTGACGCCCCTGAGGAAGACAAATTCTTAAGCGATCTGCAAAACTCGATGCACTTCTCAAATCTATGTTGTTGGAAGAAACTATATACTTCAACGAAGAAGTATTTTGCACGTGACCTAAAAATCCATTACAACTCCCAACAAGAAAACAAAGAAGATCAACAAACAAATCTCCAGGCAAGCTTTTCAACCAACCAAAGCATCGAATACAAGGAGAACACCAATCAGAGGACACTTGTTCTTTTTTTTTCCTCCTCTCTGAGTTTTTGTTGGATAACAGAGTTTTTTTTTTACTCAAATCTCACATCACATAAAAGCAGTCTCTCTTATTTCATTTGGGCCTCAATCGCATCTCTAAGTTGTCTTACATGTCCATGACCAGGAACATTATAACGAAGACACACTAAAGCGCAACTCTGGATGATCTTCCATAGATTTTGTGTTAATTCGTTTTAAGGGCAGATGTTCTCGATATTTTCACTTATTAATGGCAATCTTTTCGAATATGTACGCTAAAAAGTGATTAATAGCATGTATTAACATTCCCATATCCAAGCAGATTCTCAAATCTGACATCTAAGATATACACAATATTAAAGAAGGACATGACGTGAAGGCCTATATGGGTGACACGTTCGTGGACTATGCTAAAGCCTTTAAGAAAATTAAAATAGCGAATTTTTTTTGTTTGTTTGCAAATTCAAAATGCAGGCAAAAGAAATTACCAGATCTCATAATGTTTGCATGTCTGTTCATTTTAATGGGAGATGTCCTCGAGCTTTCCGCTTATTAAAGCCAATCTTTTCGAACCTGTCTAGTCGGTTGTCACTTTTGAAAGCATAATTAATGTCTATTGGGAAGGACGGAAGGTAGCGGGGATGAAGGGGAGCGACAAATGCTTTTAAATTTTTTGAACCCAAAAAGGCGTGAACCTGCCAAACTTTGAAAACTCGACTAAGTATGGAAAGGTAGGTAGGATAGACAAAAGGGTGGGGTTGAATTGTAGAACATGGAAGTTGAGAGAGAGAGAGTGGCCCATATCTAGGAGAGGACTTTATGTATTAGCATAAGAGATCTCTTGACATTGTATTGGCTATCTATATTAAGGAAGTTTTGTTGGGTTTTCTTCCCCTAGAGGGTTTCCCAGGATAAATGTTTGTCTCTTGTGATTGTGTATTTCTCAGTGATCTTGGATTATGCTATTGTTATCAAATGAAATGAAAACATCTATAATAATGGCTTAAACATTAACATGGTATCAGAGCCAAGCTGAAGGAAGCATCTTTCGCAAGAGAAAAACGTCATTGTTGTCGTACCTGCAAATTAGGGTTTTTCAAAAGTGAAGCTTTTCAGCCCTAAAACTATTTAGAAAGTTGTGCCCCCCCCTAAGAATCAATTTGGCATCATCAGCGCACCTTTTCAGTGGTTGGATCTCCCGAAAAGTGAAACCCTATTTCACAAAGTACCAGAAAACCAGAGTACCAAAAGTACCAAAAAACCAGAAGCACCAGTCCAGAAATCCGCAAATCAAGTTTGAGGGGGTAAAAGTTGGATTTTCGAAATTCTGACTACACCAGCATACTCGCCTCAGCTCAGCACATCTATTCCCTGGATCGATATCTCAAAATTTGAAGTTTGAAAAATTAGGGTTTCCTCATAAAACCCTAAGTTGCAGTTGCAGTTGCAGTCTCAAAACCAGTTGCAGTTGCAGCCGTAGAACTAGTTGTAATCACCCTTGAAGTTTTCTTAAGAGTTGGTAATGATTACTGCTGCTACCAGATGGAGCCACTACCTGCAAATGCTATCAGAGGCATGTACTCACATATGTTTAATAATTAAACCCTAAAGAATATTTGCAGGAGAAGGGATCTCTTGCCATAGATCCAGAAGGATCTCAAGATCCAACACATTCAGAGGAATGATGCAACCCATGTGTGATTATTCTAATATGCATCTATTTGTCATGACATTATCTTGATCAGTATTGCATGTTGAAGCTATGATCAAATTATTAGAAGGATTAAAAGTTGATCATAAGGCTTATCCTCTAACCTAACCTTCTATCAAGATAGTGTATTCTCTTAGTACAGCAGATAGGTTGAAGAAAGCACTCGTCACTTGAGTGAAGGAGACCTGGAAGAAAAGCAAGCACTCATTCTTGAGAACAAGGCCCCAGGTTTGATTAATCAAGATTAATAAGATTCAAAGGTATATATAACAAGTTAATGACTATAGTTGAGATAGCAGTCGTCGTAAAGTATTATACTTGATAGCATGTGAGCATATAGAGGTAAATACTTTGCCTGATACAATTAACAACTCCTCTAGGAGAAACCTCGTGTGTTAGTTCAAGGTTGCCATGGAAGAATGCTTGGTCACAACACTATGAGAGTGTTGACCTCACTTTGTATTGTATTCCTTACCTTTAATCTTTGCTTCAAATAAATTATAAGTGATAGCTCTAAAGGAGCTACTGTGATTATTGTTCGTGTTATTGCTTTATATTATCAGAAGGATATTATTCTTGCTTGTTGTTTTGTTGGCATTGCTCCAGGTCACATGAGGAAGCTATAGCGAAGGTTGCAGAAGGCAACGTGCTAAAGGAGAGACCATAAGTGAAGCAATCATCATTGGAAAAGAATAAGGTGGCTCGCATAAGCTAAAGGGTCACTCAGAAGCTACCATGACCCACGCCATTGAAGAATCCATGTGAACTTCGGCATAGAAAATTAGCTCACATCAACTACAAGGCGCTACCATACATATGCAAAGCGGTCACAGGTTTACCAGAACTCAAAGGTGACCATGAAGGCGTATGCAATAGATGTGCACAAAGGAAGAACATCAAGAACCTATTTCCGAAGAAAGACGGCAAGGCAGAAGGAGTCCTAGAACTCATTCATTCAGACGTGTGTGGCTCAATGCCATCATCCTCCATTAGTGGGTATTTATAATATGTATCATTCATTGATGATTACGCTCGTAAGACCTTAATATATTTGAAGTGTTCAGTAAGTTCAAGGAATTCAAAGCCTTGATAGAGAACCTTTTTGAAAGAAAGATCAAAATACTCAGGTCAGATAATGGAGGAGAATATACCTCAAAAGAGTTTGTG
>JZKD02S1609527.1:106757-146635 GCA_000966675.3 Picea glauca | reverse complement strand
TGTGCACACAAGGAAGTCATCTTTTGGGTCAGCGATTTTCAACATGGGTGCATGGGTTAGTAGATGTTTCAAGGTTTGAAATCTTTCTTCACATTGTTGTGTCCATAGGAATTTTGTCCCTTTCTTCTGGAGGGCAGTGATTGGACAACCAATCTTGGAGAATCCTTTTATAAATCTCCTATAGTATCCTACTAATCCCATAAAGGATCTGATGTCTGAAAAATCCTTTGGGGTAGGCCATTCCATGATAGACTTGATCTTGTTAGGATCTACTGCTACCCCTTCCTCGGACAGAACATGTCCCAAGTAATGTATTTGCTTCTGAAAGAAGTCACATTTGTTGAATTTAGCATAGAGTTGGTGTTCTCTTAGCACTTGGAGCAAAAGTCTAAGATGATCTTCATGTTCTTCTCTATTCTTAGAGTAGATTAATATGTCATCAATAAAAACGAGTACAAATTTATCTAAAAGTTTACTGAGTACATTGTTCATTAAACACATGAAAGTGGCAGGGGCATTGGTTAACCCAAATGGCACTACCACAAACTCATAATAAAATACCGTGTCCGGAAAGCGGTTTTATGGATGTCTTCACCCTTGATTCGGACTTGATGGTATCCCAACCTGAAGTCAATATTTGAGAAAATAGATTCTCCTCCCAACTGATCGAATAGATCGTCGATCCTGGGCAAGGGGTACTTTTTCTTTATGGTTACTTTATTGAGTTGTCTATAATCGATACATATTCTAAGGGTGCCATCCTTCTTTTTCACAAATAGGACTGGTGCTCCCCAAGGAGACACGTTGGGTCGAATATAACCCTTATCCATAATCGCTTTCAATTGCAATTTGAGTTCAACTAACTCAGGTGTGATCATTTGGTAGGGTGTCCTAGACACTGGTTCCACTCGTGGTGCGAGTTCTGTCAAGAAGTCAATGTCTCTTCTCGGAGGTAGACCCGATACCATTTCTAGAAACACATATTTGTATTCCCTCAGGATAGGGTGATCGTCAGGGCTTGGTTTAGCACCTTCGATTGTTTTTAGCACTTGTATTGCATATAGGGGACATCCCTTTCGGCAATACTTTCTCATTTGCAGGGCTGATATTTGTCTCACTGAGACCGGTTTTCAAATCCCTTGAAGGGTTATCCTTTTTCCTTATTTGTTGACACATTCTAAGGTTTTATGGTAACAGTCCAATTTGGATTTATGGGCGGACAGCCAGTCCATACCAATCAACAGGTTGTATGATCCCAGGGGTAATACGTTAAGGTTTGCTTGGGTGGGGAATTCACCCAACATTAATTGGCAGGCTGGTATGACCTCTACCACCTTTCTTTTGGTTCCAGTGGATAACTTTACCAACCATGGCTTGGTTTGCTTTTGTGGTTGTATATTACACTTATCAATAGCTCTAGGGGCTATATAAATCAAATTTGAACCAGGGTCAATCAAAACAGACACTAGATGGTTGAAAATCATACCTTCTATTTCCACCACTGAAGCTTGGTGGTTAGCTTGGTTATTATCCAAGGCTACATAAATCTGCGGCACAATCCTTGCCACATCATTGACTGTGGTAGCTTCCTAAATGTTATAAACTTTCTGACTGTTCTGTTGTCGGTGTGGACAGTCTCTTGGGAGATTCTCTTCTCCACAACCCCACCATTTTAGAGGTTCTTTCTTTGGGTTATTAGTTTTCACTGGTATAAGTCCATAAGTTTTGTTTCCATCCACCGAGGGAAAGTTCTGTTGGAGTACACTTCGGGCTGGACAATTCATTCTGGGGTTCTTCTTGCAGTTTTTAAATCCTGAGGATTTGATCCCCTTCTTCTGGAATCTCGAACCACTCTTCCATTTTCAGTCTCCATAGGACTCTACCCGATGTCCATATTGTTCATGACAATATGTTTCTTTTTGAATAGTGTCTTATAAGGTCTTTGGCTCGTCAAATTCGATTCGGTTTCGGTATTCCTTGGGTATCCCACTGATGAAGCATTGCACCTTCGCCTTGTCTACTTTGATGTAGGGTACATATCTCAATAAGTCGAGGAATTTGTTGACATATTCCTTTATAGTGAGTTTCCCCAGTTTGAGTTCATAAAACTCTTTAGCCTTCTCGTCGAAATATCTTTTCGACAAATACTTCTTCCGGAAGTACTTCTCAAACCCTTTCCAAGACAGGTCCTCCTCGCGGACCCCTTTCATTTTCTTAAGATCTTCCCACTAGATGGAAGCTTTTCCATTCAGATTCAAAGTGTCCACTCGGGCCTTCAAATTTTCTGAAAAATCATGGACTCTAAAATATTTCTTCAGTCCAAGTAACCAGGCCTCAGCTTCCTCTCCCCTCTTTATCTCACCGTCGAAGGAGGGATGTTTGGCCTTTCTGAATTCTTCAAATTTATGACCCTTGGAAGTCTTTTGTTTCTTCTGTTTTCTTCAAGAATAGGAACTGGTCCTACTGCTGGAAGAGCCTTCTGAATCGCTAGCTTCCTTCTCAGTGGAATCGTCCAGCACTGGTCCTTTACCTCTGGGGTGGACCTTTCTTGAGGTGATCCTCTTAGTATGGCCACTGATACGACCATGTTTCTGCATCTTAGGTTCATGATGCATTTGTCAATGTAGGTCAGATAAGCTCTACAGTAAAACTGCATTAATTTCAATTTGCTTTTCTCGCTCTTTCATCATCCTTTCATTGTCAAACTTGCATCTTTGTAATTCAACCATGAGACTCCTCACAGTCTCAGCTAGATCTGGAGGGTTTCCTATTGCTCTTCTCTCGTCAGACTCTTTGTCTCTATTGTGGGAGCCTTCTCCCATCTCTTGGTGAGTCACCATTCTCTGCATCTGTAAATTCCCGCGGTTAATCGTCCACTTGTGTGAAAAGACAAATGCTAGTTATTAGTCAAGAGTCAAATACATTTTAAAATGTGCGCATATATTATAACTCTTTCACAGGCATACATAGTCGGGTTCTTGTTCCCAAGTTTTAATCCTAGACAAGAGAGTTAAGTTAGGGGCTTACTCCTCATAGGAGTGTTTCGAATGGAGCTTATGCACAACTCGTGCATGAGCCCAATCAGGTTGAGTGTTGCAACCATGCTCTGATACCACTTTGTAACATACCCACTACACAAATCAAACTTTTTCGTTGATTTATCAACAATTAGTATCCCCAAAGTCCTACGGGGCTTAGTGCAGGATAGCTCTTTCCTTTTTCCACCTTCATATGATTGTAGTTCATGACTATGGGCTGAATCAACACGGCGTCTTTTCTCACTTCGCGACTCAGTCCTACCGGAACGTCGAGTCGCTTGACTCTGCAAACCCCAAAGCTTGAAACAATGAAACGTTGAACCCCGACGGGGCTACTGAGGGGCAAGTTTCTCTCTTGGGGTCTTGTCTACGTGACCCTATATGGTGTCCATGCACGTAAGCCAACTAAAATCTTATCAGATTTTCTCGATTTGGGGAATCGTGATACACAATTTCTACCTTTCCCCATCCAAATCCCTGAAACTTCTGAGGTCTCCAAAGTTTCCCACCAAAGGGAGATTGATGGCCGTAAGCCTCCCCTGATCCAACAACATGGATCCTTTCAGGGTTTCGGTACTCAGGAGTTCGAAGTGCAACGAATCCAAAACTATTCGTCATTCAAATCTCCGACTTCCGATATGGAAAATAATCTAAGAGATTGACGGCTCTTAGGAGCATGGATCCAACAGTCCACGGGATCTCGGGTATCGGGATTTCGTGACTCACGAAGGCAAGGTTTTCTTGCCCTTTTTGTTTTCTGGCTTCCGAAACGTCGAAGAGCTTACCATCGACCACGTGTGCTCTATAGATGGATGGTCCAGGAACTTCCATGGACCATGGGGTCTATGGTCCTGATTCCTTCATCTCTTGCAAGGGAAAAAGAAGGGGTCGTGGCATTAATGCCTGCATCTCTTTCTTAAATCAAATGGTCATTATAGACCCTGGGATCCTCTGAAGGGATCTTGTTCGTTCATTTCTTGCAAAGGAGGAGAGGATTCAAGGAATTATCATCCACGTGTACCACTTTGTCAACTCGAATCCCTGGTATCTGAAATATCGATGGACTCTTGATCTCCGCCATGTGTACTTTACGGATGGACGATCTAGATCTATATCGGGACTTTCACCATGGAGTGTCCTGATCCCTTGTCATCAGGACTCCCAGAATCCTGAATTCTGAATCCCCATTACCGACTCCTCTCTCGGGACTTTCACCCTTGTTCACGAGGGATTATCCTTGATGCCTCTCTTAACGGATCCAACGGTTGTCAGGTTTTTCTAGCTAAGATATGACGGCTCAGATCTGTCCCACGTCATGCACTCTACCACTACTTCTTGGACATGGAAAAATCAACAGTCTAGATGTTCTCATGGACCTTGGGAGTCTACGATCCTGATTTCCTCACTATTCACGAACATAGAGGAAAAGGGGCAAGGTATGTAATGCCCTTATTTATTTCATCAATCTAACGGTCATGAATGACCATGGATCTTCCAACGGGATCTCGTCCGTAAATCGATACTTAACCCTATGCTTCTACCTAGGGATTTTAAGAGGGTCATTCCTCCTCGTACAGGGTTGTTAAGACTTGCGCATTCAAGTCCTTTTTCCAGGTTCTTGGTAAAAGTTTCCAAGGAGGGAATCTCTGTGAAGAGATCTATTCTGGGGCATTCCTAGAGACAGATAAGCGGAAACAAATTCTCGAGGAAGGACTAGAAGCCTGACTTGGTTCAACTTATGCATAATTAAATTCATTTATCAACATAAGCCATGTGTGGTTTTTCTGTTATAAGCACATACAACTACTATTACCGCTCAAAATACCACACAGACATTATTCTAATGAAAACATTCACAGTTTCACAACTTATGAGCATAATTATCAGAATACATATATTTCAAGGAGCCAAAGGCAAAACACTTATCAGAATTAACACTAGAAGTGAGTGCAACTGCTGAGAGGGGTGCTCGTTTCCACCCAACCATAGGCTTAGCGGCTCCCAGCGGATTTACCACTAGCCACCCCCGAGCTGAGACCATGATGTTGTGAGATTGCGTCTCCATTTTCCAGTGACCAGGAGCAAAGGTTGCAATTCTTCCTCTCTACTATCACTCACTATGCGTAATGCCATAGTTTTTTCCGTCGCGTCTGCCTCCACAATCGCTTCTACCCCACGCCTTATCCTCTTGCGAGGTTTCATGTGGCACAATTACCCTTGCGCTGGTCAGTCATGATGACGCTATGGATAGGCGGTTCACCTCCCCATCCATCATCAAGCCATCTACCTACCATCCTGCGAGTCATTTAATTCAGGGCCAGCGACCCGCTTTTGGTTCTCCGGGCTACTGGAGTCCAAATACGGTATTAATTCTTGGTGGAAGTTAATGCCACCTTTCCATATGCCTTCCACCACTTTCATGGTCTCTTTTTTTCTGCACATCCCCTCTCATCAGTCCTGCGATAAAATTCAAAATGTTATTCACATTCATTGACCTTTTCCTCAAGGTCCATTTACATCACATATTCACATTTATGAGTTTTCCATAGTTCTTGGCCAGTCCCATTATTTTTACAAACTGGGGGAAATAGGGTGTTACAACAATAAAGTGCTCTATGGGATTCCTTCAGTATGATGCTTCGAATATCCCCATTCTCAGGGATGTACATCCTTCCTCGATATCTTAACAGTCCGTCTATTTCCAGACTATATCCTTCATACTTTGGATCTAACTGCCTCCTACTCTGGAGGTTCAAAGTAACCTTTAAATACCAACTATCTCATGGGAGTTGTGTCAACACATGTTCCCTTAGATTGACCTTTAAGGCTACCAAGGATAAGATACGTGGTCTCCTACTCAAGGCGTCTACGACCACATTTTCCTTTCCCTTGATGTACGAAATACCAAAATCGTACTCACTCATAAACCCACTCCATCGCCTTTGCCTGACATTCACAGTTGTTTGCGTGAAGAGATGTTTTAAACTTTGATGGTCCGTTTTGAGCTCAAAGTTTCTCCCAACAAGATAGTGCCTCCAAAGTTTCAGAGCTAGCATTACAGCTGCCAACTCTAAATAATGAGTCGCGTATAGCTCCTCATGTTTCTTCAACTTCCTTGATGCATAAGCTACCACTCCTCCATCTTGCATTAGCACGGCCCCCAACCCTTGCTTCAAGGAATCCGTGCATATTGTGAAGTCCTTTTCCATATCTAGCACTCGTAGAATTGGCGCACTAGTTAGTAACCTCTTAAGCTCAATAAATTCACTATCACATTCTTCTATCCATTCATACCTGACCCCCTTGTGTTGCATAGTGGTGATGGGTTTCGCTATTTTTAAGAATCCTTCCACAAACTTCCAGTAGTAACCCGCTAGCCCCATGAAGCTTCTCACCTCAAGGGCATTTTTCGACACTGGCCATTCCATAATGGCGTTTACATTTTCTGGGTCCACAAAGATTCCTTCACCAGAAATGATATGACCTAAATAGTGGACAACAATTTGTTCTCTCTAATGCAGGACAACACTATTAGCAAGTGTTCCTCATGTTCTCTTTCATTCTTGGATTAGATGAGGATGTCATCTAAAAGGACTTGTACAAAATGGTCTAAGTACTTCCAGAATACGTCGTTCATGAGGCTCATGAATACTGTTGGCGCATTGGTCAATCCAAAAGGTACTACAACAAACTTATAATGTCCAAACCGAGTTCGAAAGGCAGTTTTTGGGATATCACCTTCCTTAATCCTTAACTGATGATACACTGATCACAAATAAATCTTGGAGAATACTTTTGCTCCCTTCATCTAATCGAAGAGTTCATCTATTTGCCGCATTGGGTACCTATTTTTCACTGTAGCACGGTTCAAGTCCCTGTAGTCTACACACAGTCGTAAGGATCCATCCTTCTTCTTTACAAAAATTACCCGTGCACCCCAAGGTGAGACACTGGGCCTTATTAGCCCTAAGTCCAGTAACTCTTTCAACTGCATTTGCAATTCACAAAGTTCTGACACTGTCATCCGATACGGAGTCTTGGAGATTGGTTCTACACCAGGTTTTAGCTCAATAGTAAAATCAAGCTCCCTCTCAAAAGGTAACCCTGGTAACACGTTCGGAAAAAAAATCCTGAAATTATGACAATACCGGGTACTGATCCAATGAGGGTCCCTTCCTTTCATTCACTGCTTCCACTACATACATTCGACACCCTTGCCTCAAGCATCGCTTAACCTTCATAGTTGATATAAAGCGCAATGATACTTTTCTTTGTAAACCCTGGATCTCTACTGGTCTTCCTTCATCATCAACACAAAGCACCCTCTTTGTGAAACAATCTACCAAAGCTCGATGAGTTGTTAACCAATCCATTCCAATGATTAGTTCATACGCCCCAAGAGCAGTGACGTATACCTTGAACCTGGTAGTACACACTCCCAGGTCTACTATACAATTATCAACACTAGGTCCTACCGCTTGTTTTTCCCCCGAAGCCATCTCCACAATTATCAACACTAGGTCCTAGGTCCTACCGCTCGTAGGCTACCAACCCACTCTTTTCTAATGCAGATGGTGAAATGAAACTATCTGTCACACCAAAATCAAACAAAATCTTGACATTGATATGATTTAGCGTACCTTATGATTCCACCACCGTGGATTGATGTTTGGCTTGGCGGTTATTAACTGCTGCGTAAATCTGGTGGCTGCTACTTGATCTCCCCATCGGTGCCTTTTCTCCTCTATGCACAAACCCTAATTGTAACTCTGGGCATTAACGTTGGTAATGGGGTCCTCCACACCCCCAATAGGTAACACAAGATTGAACCTATGTACTATTATGTGACTATCTCTAAAATGAGTTCCTTCCCCTGGAATCCCTGCCCCTACTCACTGTTCCCTGAGATGGTCGTGGACCTGTCTGCGTCGTTGGCGATGAACGAGATGTTGCACTTGCTGCCATTGAAATCCCTGCAGCTACTATCCTTGGCGTGACTTTGTTACCATATGGCAGTGGCCTTGAGCCCCCTCCCCTAGGAAATTTTCTCGGGGCCTTTCCTACGAATCCCAGGCGATGTGGAAATGTCGGTCTTGTACCCCCAGTTAAGTTCATGTGTTCTTCTGCATAACATGCATTTTCCACTGCCTCTGCTACTGAAGACGGTTTCCACATACGCACCATAGCTCTTATCTTAGGGTTCAATCCATAGATGCACTCTGCCTGACGTTGGTCATTGTCCATATACGAAACATATTTGACCTATTTCATAAATCTGATCTGATATTCTTCTACAGTTTTGTTTCCCTATACTAAGGAATGAAATGCCCCTACCTGTTGTTCCTCGTAGTATGCTGGTAGATATTTCCTTTGGAACCTCTCCTCAAAAAGTTTCCAAGATATTGTGTCGGGGGTAAGGTGTAGTTGTCTTTCCAGGTTGCCCCACCAGTTCAAGGCGCTATCTCTTAACTAAAAAATTGTGATCTTTGCCTTTGAGTTGGACACATAGTCCCTTAAGGCAAAATACCTTGTCATGCCTTCCAACCATGCTTTCGCGCATTCACTAGTGTGATCCCCAGAAAACTCCAGAGGTTTGATCTTCTGCAATTCTTACGTGATGTCTTTAGGTGGAGGTCCTCCCCCTGAATCCCTTGACACTTCTAGATTACCCGTTCTAGACGGTGGGGGTTCCACTTCAATCCCTGTCGGTTTTTGCCCCTTTAAAGTCCATTAATGGCTTCTAATGAGCGCAGTATGAGGGCTAGTTCAAGTGATGGTGGTGGTGGCACTGGCGGTGTTGGTGGTTCTTGCGACGAAGCTCCCCTTCCTCAACTCCCTCGAGTCCTGACCATCCTGTATGCTTTAACCTGCATCAACCAAGTTGTCAGGGTGAGTTCAAGGATGTTTCAAATTGGTGCTACTTAAACTAGAAACAGAGTTAGGTGTAAGTTTTCTTTACTTGTCTGTAAACAGACATTACTCCTTTAGGGGATTAGCTAGGTTAGTGTTAGGATTAAGCGTCTAAGCTTGATTTCTTCACCCCTATGAAAAAAAACTATTGGTTCCCCTACCCTGTAGCTACACTAGCCTTGCGCCATACTCGCCAATTCCTATGCTTACTCTCCTAGTGCATATTTCGCCTCCTTCCTGCTTGTCCTAGTCTAAGCCCTTTTAACTTTTCTCTTACAACTGATTAAAGTGACTTCCAACCTTATGTTTATTAATTTATTAAAAATAATAATCTAGACTAAACTTAATCCTAAGATTCAATCGCCTTAATCAACACTTTCAATTTATTCCTGAAAATTAATATTATTATTAGTGTTAATTAATTAGTCACTAATTTACTTAATCCTTCCTATTAATTTTATTATTATTATTTTTATTTTTTTCTCCAAGGCACATACATGGTGCGTTGGTGTTTGGTTGTTCCTTAAGGCTTAGGTAGCGGGTGCTGGTCAGGGGTTCAAAACCCATAGACTCTATATCACCCCTCCTTTTGTAATTTTTTTTTTATATAATTAGTTTAAATTAATTTATTTAGTTTTAAATCCCTGATTTGAAATAAAACCTGCTTTATTTAATTTACTTACTAATCACCTAGTTAATCCTTAATTAACCACTTCAATTAATTAATCTTCCTAATTATTCTCATTTAATTGATTGATTAATTAGCACTAGTAAATGTATTTAGATTTAAATACTATTGTTATTATATAATTAATATTTAACCTAAATTAAACATTATTATCTTAATATTTAATATTTAATCTAAATTAAACATTAAAATTTTTAATATTTAATATTTACTATAAATTAAACATCAATATTTGATATTTAATATTTAACCTAAATTAAACATAAAATAAGGAAAAAAATTAAAATAATAAATGAATTAAGAAAAAATTCTAGAGTCGGGCAGTGGGTCCTCGCATGAGGCCCACATGCCCCCTCCTTCCCGCTTTCTCTTCATACCTAACCCTAAAACAATACACCTGCGAGCTCTCTTTATAAACCCTAACTCTACGTGCCCAACCCTTCCTTAATCTTATCATTCGACCGCCTCTCCATTATGCTCTCTCCCTCAGCAGGCTCCTTGCTCATTTCTGAGCGCTGGTATGATGAAGAAGAGATGCAGAGCGAGTTGATTACAGATTCTGGGTGATGTCACTAGTGTGCAGAATTCCCTTGCTGGAATGTGTGTATTGCCTAGCCTGTGCCTGGTGGGCATGGAAACGGTGCCTACACACTGGCGAGCAAGACTGCCATTACCATTTTTGTTGTGTTCTCTGAGAAATTTGCAGTGTAGGAAAATGTTGGGTTTCTTCAATTAGAAAACCTTTTTGTGTGTTTCTGGTTCACGTTTGTTCAACTGTCCTATGATATCTCTTCAGCCTTACACATATTTTCTGTTATAAACATATTTTCATCTGAATCTGAATTTATTAGCCGCGTCTTTCTGAGGTTTGAAAGTGAGATCTCCTCGGCTTTAGAGTTTACTTTCTGGACGGAAAGAAATCTGTATTCGTAGTTTGTGAAGGCAGGGAGGGGATTCAATCTGGTGCAGCTATGGAGGAAATTCAAAGGGTAACATCATGGGGACTGGTGCCGAGAGACGAAGATAAGGCCATTCAAGAAGGGAAAGAGAGGTCTGTCAAGTTGTGGCAACACAACTATTAAATGTATTTTGCGGTTCCAACCCCATGATCGCAGAATAATTCTACGAAGCAGGAATGCTGGTGGTGCACTATAGAGTACCCCGTTGCCGTATGGTGGGAGAGGAGCCTTTCCCTCAGAAGGCGGGAGCCCCTCCGATATCCTCTTTCTCGCAGGAGGCGACTGCGACCAAGACCTTTTCTGCCTCACCCATCGATTTCTTCTGAGCAGAGGAGAAATAATTTGGGAGAGGTAGAGGTGGTTTAGCCTAATTTAGGTGTCAATCAATCGCTCATATTAACCACCACCATGTTGACCATAAAGAGGTGCCCCACTGTTCTATCTAACAATCAGGAGAGCTCTGAAGGGCTTGGCTGCAGCCACAGCTGTTTAGGACAGTGCTGTGTTCCAGGTAAAATTCTTCGTTCCCTGTTATTCTTTCCAAGAAGCACTTTTTGGCTGCTTAAAACAAAATCTATTATCTTTCTCCATTTTTCATATTTGGGGTTTTAGTTTGGCTATTTAGTCCTACATTCTACTTTATCCAAGAATTGTTTCTTGATCACTAATTTAGGGCTAAATTGTTTTTCCAAAGTTTTACTACTGGACATTCTGTTTTCCTTTTTTTCAGTGTTTAATTTTATTTGTCTTCTTTAAATCCCCCATGACCCCTTTTTTCAAAGCAGAAGCTTTTGATTAACATTGATTTGAACTAGCGTAGCTTTTCCATTCTGGTGTCTCTGTCGATGGTCATTGGTGGCAGCTGCTATGGCTACAAACGACGCAAGAAAGAAATGTATCCTCGTCCCTTAAAAATGCATCATACGATCTGCAGTACAATGTATTCAACACTCCAGGTAACTCTATGGATTCATAGACAAAGCGCCCCAGAGAATAAATTCTTCCTGCCACCACAAGGGATCTGTTTTATTCTTTAGGCTTCCGTAGCCATTCTAGGGATCCTGTCCTTTAATTTTCAGCAAATGTTTGATTCATTTTCTTTCAATTCTCCCTCCTACATCTGCATGTGGAATATTCAATTTCTGGCACTGTTTGGTTATATTAGAGTAATGACCTTTTCCCACAAGCACTTTAATTTAATTTAACTAAGCCTTTTCATTTTCATTTCCTCCAAGGATAATTCTCATGAGTTTATCATTTCTGTTAAGTTAAAGGCTAGGTGAGACTGTACTAAACTCCAGTGTTCTTTAAAGTTGCACCCAGTTTTCCCCTGCATCTGCCCTTTATAGTTTATTGTTTCCAATTAGGTCGACTTTCATCTTGGCTTCATGTCAATGTACCTTTACAGAGCTTTGGGATTATGCCAGACATGAATAATGAATGTAATCGCATTTGTATACTGTACAAAAATAATATTTTATTAAGCTCTATCATGATTCACAATGAATATGCTAGATCGCTAGAGGCTAAACAATGGTGAAGTGGCTTTGGAAAGTGATCCAAAATCTCATTACTAATTGTTGAGATATCTCGTAAGATGCATTATAGCTAAAGTCTGTTTTGATTTAACCAGTGAAATGAAAATTGCATAGTGGTAGTAAAGTGGCTAAGATTTATCCTATCCTAGACTGAAATAACATGCACTAATTAGGTCTTCTTGAATTTTAGCAACAAGGGTAAGATTTGTAACAACCCTAGTTGTATTCATAAATTACTTGTTTTACTTTGATAAAAAAAAAAAAAAAATTACATTTTCCATTCATATTGCATTTATTTTTTTATATTTGTGTTAAAATTTATGTGTTTGGTTTGCAGGTTAGGTGTAGCTGGAGTTAGAGCTTGGAGTTTTGGCCCTCAGGCCCAGATTTCAAATAAAATCTCTGATACCATGTGTAGTGTCCATTTAAATTTAACATCCAGTAATTACATAAATTGTAATAGTAATATCTACTTGATTTCATAAAATTCAATAATTCCTTTTAATTGAGCACATACGCATTTTAAATTGATCAATGAATAACAAAATTTTATAACAGAATAAAACAAATACATAATTTTAAAATACCTTGGTTTGATGCTAATTCCTCCGATCTGGTTGTTCGTTGCTGAACTGGATCCAACACTGCCCAAACCTTGTTCCACCCTGCCAATTAGGACAACTTCCTAGCTCCAGGATATCATATGGATATCCTGGCCCCCGTGCCCAAAACCTCCAACAAACCGGTGCATGTACTGATCCAATCCGACTACAGAACTCAACTCTCCTCTATTAAATCCAAGAGAAACCTCCCCTCAAATTCCCCTAGAATGGTAATTCCTCCTTCGTAAAAGAATTCCTTCCACCGTAAGGCTCTCCCCGTCATATTTCCCCTTCACCAACTTCCCCCTCCTTCATTACTTTCCTTATCCATTTATTAATTATCTTATCCTTTCGTAGTTAATGCCCCTTATCCCATTATTCATTATTTTATCCTTATATTTAATGTCCTATCCCTTCCCGAATACGTAAGCTTTAATTTAACAATAGAATTTATTAGCCCCCTTTAATTCTTTACTTAATTAATTAATGAGTCAATTAATAATTAATTAATCCTTGAGAGTCATGAACAAGTAATTAATAATAATTAATTAGTTAATATTATTTAAGAAATAATTATTGTTTAGCTAACTTTTAGGATAGTTAGATCATTAAATTAATTATAATTAATAATCCTATACATCTATTTAAGCATGGTCGTTACACCCACTACTGAAAAGGTTTCTCTACCATGACAAGCTGCAAAGGAAAATAATATTTTTTCACCTGTCCTGCAGCCTTTCGACATATTATACATTTGCGGGACAAAGTGTAATCATCCTTAAACAAGGTGGGCCAATAGTATCCAACCCTTAGTACTTTGTGGGAAGTGGTACCTCCACCAAAATGACCCCCGACATCGTCAAAATGAAGTTCAACCAACACCCTTTCAGATTCTTCCTTTTCTAAGCAACATAGAAAAACACCATCAAAATTCTTTCAAAATAATATATCATTAATTAATTGGAAAGATGCAGATTTAAGCCTTAGTTCTCTTCTATTTTTCGGATCAAGATTACGAGGATCAGTTCTGTGCAAAAAATAGAATATGATATTATCATACGATGAATTGGGCACAATTTGTGTACAACAATTTTTTTTTTCGTTATGTTGATTTGCATTTGATATATTTATTTGATTTTCTGACTTTTCAATTGCATCAACTACCAATTTACAAAGGCCTTGACCTCTAACAATTTGTGCAGATACTATTTCAAGATCATATTCCTGAAGTGATGTCATCCAATTTTCCCTTTTCTCTCCCAATGCTTTCTCCCCTAACATATTTCTTACAGTGGGGCAAGGAACAACAATTTTTGTCTTGGACTTTAAAAGGTAACACCTGAAATGTTTAATTGCTTTGAAAACAACGTATTCCTGTTGATCTACCACAGGGTAATTTAGTTCTTCTCCTTTAAAGGCAGAGCTCATAAATGAAATGGGTATCTAGTTTCTTTTAGCATTTTTTTGTGTGACTACAACAACATAAGATCTGTTAGATGCAAAAGTATATAATGTAAAATCGTAGGAAAAATCAGGACTCATCAAGGAAGGTGCTTCGATTATAGATTTTCTAATGGAATTGAAATCTTGATTCTCTTATGATCCCCATTTGTACAGGACATCCTTTTTTATCATATTTTGTAGAGGTCTAACCATTTCAGAAAAACTCGAAACAAATCGTCTGAAAAAATTAATTTTACCCAAAAAGGATTGCATGGCCTTTTTGGAAGAAGGTGGGGGAAGGTTGGAAATGGATTGGGTTCTTTTGGGATAAATTATCATTCCATATTTAGAGACTATAAACCCAAACAATTTCCCTTGTTCTATTGCAAAGAATCATTTGTTAGGATTGGGTGAAATGTCGAACTTGTGACATCATTCTAACACAGCCCTAAGATGAGATAGGTGATCCTTCTTGTTCTTGGAAAAGATAGTGACATCATCTAGATAGACCAAAACTGGTTGATTAATGAGGCCATGAAAAGAAATGTCCATTTCCTTTTGGAAAGTGCCACCAACATTTATCAATCCAAAAGGCATTTTTCTATAGGCGTAGGTGCCCCATGGGGTACGAAAAGTGGTTTTCAACTGATATGATGGAGACATAAGGACTTGGTTATATCCTGATAAACCATATAATAAATATAGTCTTTTAGAACCATATACTTGTTGCAGAATTTGTTCCATTGGAGGAACGGGGTAATTGTCTTTATCAGAGGCTCAGTTTAAATTGTGAAAGTCAACACAAAGTCAAATTTATCCATTTTATTTAGTAATTTATTTAGTTCCATTTTTACAGTAGGTTCTAATTTAGGATGCGTTTTTTGCTGAAAAGGTTGGGTTTGGGGATTCATAGGAATTACATGTTGTATTATGTTTGGATCAAAAAAATTTAGATCATTGTATGTCCAAGAAAACACATCTTTGAATTCTTTAAACAATTTTATAAAAGAAGACTTTTCTTGTTCAGAACACCCTTTTCCCAAATTGATATTTTGAGGATTATCTTGTGTTCCTAAATTTACAGTTTTGTACAACAATGAGGAACTGTTTGTTTTTCAATTGACTACCCCTCTAAACTTGTCATGTAGGTCATAAATTTTTTCTAGTCTAACAACATATTTGGGGATAGAGTTTACCATCTCGGATGATAATTATGCAGATCGAGGATCGAATATTACCGTGAAATCTCGGAGGTTTTTGTCATGAGTTCTTTCATCGATTAATGAATCTTGGAATGTATCTTCCATATGCAGAAAGTTGATGATCTACTAATCATCATCAAATACTCTCTAATTTGTGATGTTGTCATAAATCAATGGCTTGAATAAAAATTCGACCAAGAATGTGTTAGGAGAAAGACCTTCAGCATGCAACAATTTTGAAGCAACATTAGCTAATAAATCGGCTTTTGAATTACTCGACATAGGAATGGAATTTATATTGAAAGCGATAAATTTATGTATTAAAATCCATTCCTCAGCTTGGTAGTTTTTCAAATGCGGTGATAAAGAATGCATTTCATTTCTTACCTGCTTGACTACGATTTCAGAGTCACTGAATACTACAAATTTTTGTACATCTAGATCCAGTGGCTTCTTTAGTCCCTATAGAAGTGATTTGTATTCTTTTGTATTGTTAGTACATTCAAATTCCAATCGACAAGTAATAAATGTTTTATTACATGTGGGATCGATAAGCACACAACTAGCACCCTCCCCTTCCCAAGATTTGGATCCATCAAAATATAAGGACCAGATCTATTCTTCATCAACAATGATTGGTGTACTTGTCGTTTGAGTATAGGCTAATACTTCGGATTGTTGTTTTGGGTTGGTGATAGAGGAAATTTCAGTCATGAAATTACTACAAAATCTATTCATTCCCTGTGTCTCAATTGAATTTACAACAGTAGTAAAATTCTCATTTAGATCATTTAAATCTGTCACAGTATACTTGAGGTAACGTTCTATGTTTCTTTTGATCTTGTTAGGCTATCCATTTTCTGGCAGCCACAAATAAGACCAGTCCATAGAAAAATATCTGTGTAACTACTCTGACCAATTTCTACTAAAAAAAAAACATATACTTCAGGAATGTCAACAACAATAATATCAATTACTTGGTGAGCCTTTGGATTGGGCAACAATCTTATCAACACATTTTTAAGTTCACCAATGACTTTGACATTAGTTCGATCTAACTAAATGATCTTTAAATCAGAAGGTTTTACTTCAGTGTTAATTTTCTAACACACATATAGAGGCATCACATTTGACAAGGTTCCAGAATAAACTATACAGTTATGTACATTCCTATTGAAAATTTCAAAAGTTAATAAAAAATGAGGCATTTTTTTTCATGAAGAGACAACAAAATTCTACTGATTTTTTATGGTTGTACCTGAAATAGTTTTATCTAAGTTTCCTACAGTTTTTTCTGATATGTCCCTTTTATCCTAATGTTCAAATGAGTTTTTACCAAGGACATCTTTAGTTTTATTTGGGTCACTTTATGTTGATAGGATCATTCTTTTTAATATTTTCAATAATACTTTGGAGCATTTTCTGTAGGATAAGAGGAAATTTAAGTAATTCAAAAACTGATATATTCACCCTTAGTTTTTTAAGATCTTCAACAAAATCATATTCTAAAACTGCGGCAACAAAGTTTTGTCTTGTTTCAGTTTTCTTTGGTTGTTTTGAAACCACATTCCTACTTGTTTCCGGTGAAGGTTTGTTTTGTGTTTTACTTCGAGTTTCATAAGGATGGACAGTTTCAAAATTTTCTTGAAAGTTGTTGTCCGAAAAATGCCCGAAAATGGGAGGAGATGAATCCTCCTCATCGGGTGTTTCTTCCTCACCCACATCATCATGCCTTTTAGGGGGTGTAGAAATAGAGTTATCATGTGCTTCCAGTATCATTTTCAAAGCATATTGTAATCCTTCAAAGCTTAGACCTTATGTGGTTGGGTTTGGTCGATTTGGAGGAAAAGGTTTTCTAAAAGGTGGTCTAAAACCTCCTTCACTTGTAGATGCCTCATCAATGGATATTTTCAAGTCTACGACCTGATTAGATAATTTCTAAAAATCTTTCTGCAGACTCTCCAATTCTAATGTTTCATGTTGATTTTTAGTTGGATGAGACCTAGTGAGAATTTATGTTTTCTTTTTAGAAGATGAAGTTGTTTCAGCCTCACTACTTAGACTATCCTTTAAGCTCAAAATTTCATTCTCAATAAGGACGTCCTCCTCAAAGGATTCTAATAATGTGTTCTTTTTGGACCTTTTAACCCATATGGCTATATTGTTATGTAGGGACTTAGTATAGTATGCAACAATCAAATTTTTTGCTGGCATCAAATCTACGGGGATTTTTTTTTTTAAGTTAGGAATCTCTGGTTGAAGACCTTAAATTTTTCTTTGGGATTCATTTTCAAACTAGATAGTTCCATTACCAAGACTTCTGGAGATTTATCATCTCTAAATGTTTCTAGAAAACAGGTTTCAAACTTGTCCCAAGAGACGATGGTTTGAATTTGTTGTGAAAAATACCAAGTTGAGGCATTCCCCTCAAAAGTGTAAGGGAATAACCTTCATACGACATCTTTGTGATTGACACTCCATATTCTAATGGCTAACATAAATTTATTGATGTGATCCTCAACTGATTGCTTTGAATATGGATCAAATTTTGGGAGCCACTTCTCCATATGTTTAGGCAATGAGTGTTGGGGTCTAGGTACTGGCACAAAATCTTGATCGAGCTAGGGTATGGCAGGATTATTTTGGTTTTCCATGGGATTTGGTGAAGTCAAAGGTTGATATGGTTCAGATGAGGAACTTCCTTCGTCCAAGGATTCCTCTCCTGAAGAGGGTGGAGAAAAACCAGTTGAGGATGGTTGGAAACCAGATCCCCCATCACCGAGGATAAGTGCTTAAGAAGAATCGATACTATTACCACCTAAAGGGTTTTGGGACAAACCAATTTCTTGAGGTTGTTATTGAATATTTGTGAAATCAAGGAGTTGATTAAGTTGTCCACCAGGTTTTTTGATTCGGGATAAATCACTTTGATTTCTTATGATTGACTGGCGAACAATTTCTTGGACATCAATCCCTTGAGGAACTGGTGTCACTGGTTCGACGAGAATGTCGGGAGTAGTGTTTGAGGTAGTAGCTAGTTCAAGTGTAACATTAGTGTCTGAGCGAATACATGTTACAAAACAAGAATGATTGTTTTGGGGATTCTTAGGACCTCCACGTGCCATCAATGAATTTCAAGCCCTCCTTCTAGCCCCATTTGTTGACGAGTGTTTGTGAAAGACCGTCAATGGGGAGGATAGATTCAGTCTGGGGTTTTCTATTTAAACCAATAAATTTGATGTAATCTATCCTAATGGGTTTTATGGATCTGTTAGCCAACTAAGATTCTAAAACTACTAAAATATGTAGACTAACTACAAATATCAATTCTAACAATCAACAATTTAATTACAAATGATTCACTAACAGTGTCAATGTAAAATGGTTATATACAGTTTACAAGGTTTAATAAACACCTTGTGAAAGTGATTGTTTAATACCATGTATCTAAACAAGATTAAATATAACAAAATTATTCTAATAATATGAATATCAAACTTAGTAAATAACGAATGAATATGATTGTAATGATATAACGAAAATAGAGAAAGCTAATTAACGTCTAAATAATGCAATCACTATTCATTCACATACAAACAAAGTAAATAAATAATGCATTGACTAACCTCTAGCTGATAAAAAATAATAAACTAAGTTCATCTCTTTGCATTTGTGTAAGCTCCTCGTGTCTCGTGTCAAGTGAAAACCTATGACAAAAACAAGCATAATGCATCCTGAAGAAATTCAAGGAAGTGTTTCATATTCCGGAGCGATTTTATGACAACAGAAAGATAAATAATTATATATCATGTGACCTTAAGATATCCAATAACTGAGGATGAAAGAAATCTCAATCCTTGTTAATGGTGTTACCAACTATCTAAGTTCAGACATAAACTCAAAATACTTAAATAGATGATCAATCACAGATATAAACTAGACCAAAAGATAATGAACAACATAATGAAAAGCATGATATAAAATATTATGTGGAGAAAAGACTAAAGCTAATTCGACATAGATAACATTTCATATCAATAAATTATATGAGAAGACAATGAAAAAAAACACTGCACAATTTACATAGGTCTAAAGCCAATGAGAAAACTGCTCTCTCATATAGTTTCAAAAATATATGTTCATTCTATGGTTCAGAAAAACATGCTCTATCACCAGGAAACATAACTATTTAAACATGTGCATGATCTATTACCTCCTATCATGCAAGATAGAGGCAGATCTCTTAAAATGAGTGTTTTACTAAAATAGAGAAAAAAAAAGATACTCATGTTGGAGTCTTTTAATAAAAAATATTTATATTAATGAACATTGTTTTTGAAAATAGGATATTACTAATCTACTAAACACTCAACCCATGACTCATTTCCTTAAGCATAGCATCACAATATATTATTTATCTGAAATAATAAAATGAAATCAAAATTTAGATAATAATCCAAAAAAATAATTTAAACAGATTGGCTACAAAATCTTTCGACTCTGTAGCTAGTCTCAAAATAAAAATAAAATCAAAAGTGATTCTAACTATTATTTCTCAAGAAGAATCAAATCATAAAAAACAAACAAACTATTTACCAATTTAGAAATTTGACAGAGAGACATCACATAGGTCTGAATTTATAATGGTATTGAAGTTTGTCGAATTTTTAATGATCACATTCCCAGATCCCCTAATGCGCTTATTAGCCTTGTGTGCGTTCTATTGGACACAAGCTCTCAAATCATCACTCTCCCTTTCAAGCATTAAACTCTGGGTGACCATTTAGTTCAGTTGTGCCTATAGATAAGGGACATCCCGATAATACCTTTCAATCCAATCGAAACAATTTTTGCAATGCACTGGTTCTATGCTACACAAAGGTCGAGCCTTCTCTGTAGAGGTAAATTTAACATGTTCCATGATTTGTTTCAGATCATGTTGAATGCCTGAAAAACCCTCTTGATTCTTTAAGAATGGGGTTAAATGCGATACGAAGTCAAACTGTCGTGTATCGAAATCAATATCGTCCCCAGGGATCCAGTCATCGATGTCAACCTCAGAAAATCGATCATCGACCTCAACCACAAGGATTTGTTTTTCATGTTCACGTTGTCGATTTCTTAGTGTTCTAGATAAGATTCAACCAAGACTTTTATTTTTAAAATTGATGTCTCTACTTCTTTGTTTCTTTCGCTTACTCTATTTCTTGATATCAAGCTCATTTAAATCAATTCAAATTTTCTCGGGACTAGGTACAATAAGGATTTTATCATTTAGATCATCCAAAACCTCTTCTAAAGATTTCCTAGGAATAAAATCACATCCCGGTTTCTTTCCTTTGAATGGAATATGGAGAAAAACATGGGTTTTAGCTATAGACACATGGCTTTCTTGCAGATTTACATGTAGTTTTTCCATAGAGGTTTCTGATCGACAAGGACTTGGAGGTTCATTAAAATGCATAGGCAATTCTATCATGTTTTCAGGTAGAGAGAACCCATTTCTATGCATGAAATTGTGCCAACTATCCCCAACTTTAGATAATTGCAAAATCACTAGAATTTAGATTAGGCCATGATGGAACAAACTAGACTAGGCATTTAGGTTTTGCCTCTGGTAGAATTTGGCCATTTTTTGTAGGCTCCTAAGTAGATAAAATGGAATATTCAAATTAAAACCCAAAAATAACATTAATAAATGGACATGATATAGGAATACCAGATCGTATCTACCCTCACAGGTAATAAACTGCTTAAGTATCAATAGCAAACCATGGAACCATGGTTTAAATAGAAATATTGGTGTACCTTTTTGTACTGTAACATGATTTCTTGGAAGGCATGAGTAGATGCCAAGGAACGCCTTCAAACTTGAGTTTTTTAAACCAATGAGCTCCATCTTGGGGCAAGCCAGTAGCCTTTGCAATGGAAACCTCGGTCATCTCTAACTTTAAATATCCAATTTTATCCCTGGCGCCATCAAAAGTCTGGGCAAAGGCTTGAGGCACTTTGAGGTTAAAACCCTCAAATTTTTTTATGAACCCATCCCAACCATAATCCATGAGTTCGTCTACGGTGTCGTCATGTGAGAGGAGAGCCTTTGAGCCATTCGACTTGATTCTCACCACAGGTGCCATCAATTTGGTCACACAAAAACAAGAGGAGTAACAAAGGGTGGAGTGTGTTCAAAAACACATGAAATAGAGGATGAGCTCTACGTATTCGGAGGAGATCTAATACCTAAGGCTTCAGAAAGACACCATAGCGACCATTTGGAACGTTAATTGGATGCTAAAATAGAGGAAGTGCAACACAAAAACCACTTTGTCAAATGAATGTCAAACGCAAGAAGAAAATTTACCACCTGAAGAAATGAATGCATGCTTGTGCTATCAGGACAAAGGAGTGATGTTTGAAGGTATGACTATCAGTTCGGTACTAGGATGACGAGACCATGATATGACTGCAAGGGATAGGATTCAAATTACAAAATACACCAAATTTTTGTTTGATGCACGCTCATAGATATGGTAATGTGAAAATCAAAGTATTCAAAGTATAGAACACCTAAGGCATAACCCCAAGGTGGATAACTCATGCGCTACGGTAAGGGATTAACCCATAATATGATAGGTTTATAACATTTTAAGGTTCTTGAAAATATTAGATGCCCTTAGGTGTTATCTAATTTATAAAAGAAAAGTCCACAAACTAGATGATTCCCTCAAACCAAATCTTGTTCTAATTTCATGCTTGCAGTCATGAAATTGAACAAGAGAAACAATACATAAAAATAAATGAAGTCATACACACAGCTAATCAAACAAATATTTTCAAAACCAAAAGATGATGGAAATATTTGAAAGGAGAAGGAGGCGGCTACAATTTTTTTTATCCCATTAAAAAGACATTTTACAATGATAAAATTGACATGAATATTTGGCGGCCAACAATCTCTTTATAGTAATGCTTCTCGGTTAGCTACTCTTGCTTCTTCTTGAACACATTCTTCCCAAAGACTGTCAAAGTTTAATTTCTCCTTTCTGGCACAAATAGTTTGGATGAATGCATCCCAAGGTCTTGTGATACCATTAAGGGTTGTCATTATAAGTTCGTCTTCATCTAGGGAATCTCCAATTTCTTCTAGCGTTTCTTTGAATTGTGTTATTCTAGAGAAATATTCCTTAATTGTTTCTCCTTTATGCATCCTTGTAATTTTGATTTTATTTCTTAGATTCATCTTCCGATTGGTATTATTTCCTTCATAAAATCTAGTTAGGGCATCACGAATTTTTTTTGGAGTCTTCTTTGAAGCCACTTGAGGAATAAAGTGATCTTTAATAGAATCTTCAATGATTCTCTTGGCCCTAACTATGTCCTTTTGGTGTTTTTTTTTAGCTGCAGCATCGACAGGTTCTGGTACATAATCTTTAATGAATCTTGCTAGGTCATTCTCTTCAAGAATGAGTGTAATCCTATACTTCTAGGCATGGAAGTTTTCCACACCTTCTATCTTGTCAACAAGCTTATTTCTTGGAGACATCTTTACCTAGAGCTAGGAAAATGACCAAAAATTGAAAATTCTCATAATTTAATTTTTAACTTACTGGGAGGTGTGCTTGGGTGAGGCGAGTAGCCTGGTGCAGTTAGATTTCAGAAAATCCATTTTTCCCCCTTCAAACTTGACCAACAAAATTTTGCACTGGTACTTCTGGTACTGGTTCTGGTTTACTGTTTTTTTGGTACTTCTGGTTTTCTGGTTTTATGGTACCATTGAAAACTAGTTTTTCACTTTTAAAGAGTTTTATCCATTGAAAAAGTGCATTGAAGGTGCCAAAGAGTTCCCTAGGAAAGGGCACACTTTTCTAGATGATTTTTAGGCTAAAATTCCTCTTGAATAAAAATCCCTAATTTTCTTGTACGAAAACAATGACATTTTTCTTTATCCAGTGAAAGATGCTCTCTAAAGCTTATCTTTGAAACCATGTTAAGGTTTTAAGCTATTATTAGTTTTATTTTCAATTTACTAGATAACCATAACATAGATAGGATCACTGAGAGAAACACAATCACAAGATACACAACATTTATCTTGGAAACCTTCATGGGGGAGAAAAACCAGCAAAAACTTCCTTAATATAGATAGCCAATACAATGCCAAGACAATAAACCAAACACTAGAGAATATCCTCTAGTGAGCAATGCACCTCTCTCTTCCTTCTTCTCCCAACTGCAACGAATGGGTGAGTGATCAAATGAGGCATTGGCTTCCTTTATTTATACAAACTGGAAGGTGCTGAAAAGGTGTCTCTTCCCTAGGAAGGGCCAACTTATCTTATTAGTTTTTAAAACCACTTTAATTTTCCCGGGGGATGACTTCTCAATTTGCATAATATATTTAGAGCTTGACCAATCCACAAAAGGGGATTTGGTCAATTACAATGCCTAACATGATCAATCCACAAAAGGGGATTGATCTAATGAATAATAAATCAATAATAAATAGAATACTCTTTCCAGTTACAATATTTCAACAATGTACCCTACTACTAATCCCATCAAAAAAAAAATTCCCGATACCAATTAACTCAAATTCTTGCACCCTAAAAATGTCCATACAATGAACAAAATTTTTAAAAACATGAATCCAACTAAATAAACATTCACATGGTATAATACAAATGCTCATAACTCAGATTTTATGCATAACAAATAAAACCCATAATTAAAAACAACGTAATAGAGACAAACACTTATCTTTTAAAAAAAGTGTGCAACCTAATGTAGAGGATGAACATTCCTCCCAACCATATATTTGTTTCACCTAATATCAATAGAAAATCACCTCTAAGATATGATAAAAATCCATAAGAGAGGTTGTCTCTACTATCCACTCACAACCCAATTCTACCGTCAACAAACTACATTTTCCTATATCTATCTCAATCCTCAAGCTCTCTTCCCCTCAACCGAAAAAACCCAAGGAATTGGATCCCCCTTCTATGTGTTGCAGTATCTCGGGCCTTCCCACATCCCTTTAGGGATCTAGCATAGGTTGGCTAGGAATATCTCTTGTTGAGGACTCCAGGGATGTTTACTGCAAGGGAAAATCACAACATCAGGCTCATTATTGTAGGATAATGTCACACATAGAATCTCACTCTACAGGCCTAAAAAACTACCCCTTCATGCATTTGAAGCTCCAAATAGCTACAACACATTCCCACTATGTAAACCTTCAATATCCAACACCCTACTTTCCTTTGATATCCAAAAGATCCATGTAGAAAATCCTCTCTTGGTTTTCCATATGAATTTCATTTTACCCCAAGCCAGTTAGCTCTGAGTCTCCCCAATGTTTATTGTACTTCATCCCCATGCTCCCAATAACTATGGGATGTGACTTCTCATGCTCACCCTCTTACATGTATTAAATGATTGGGTTCTTATACACTCAAGGGAAAAATTAGAAGGGTCACACAAAACACTAATGTTAGGAATGGATTGGGACTTAAGACACACAAATAAAGACCCCTTTTAGACTCGTCCTCTCTTGTATAAAATTATCCCCCATGACTATGTACATGTCCATCTATTAATAGCATAACATTTAATATTATGATCATGATATACAATGTTGGCATTACTACATATCTAGGGCAACGACCATACATCATATTTTCATTATACATAATTAAACATGGGGAAAATAGGGATGTTACAACTCTTACCTATTTACACTATCTGATAAGAAAGGTGGCGGGTATGCATATGGGGTACTCCTCTTACCTCCACCATAGTGTTTTCTCTACCTTCCACTTTTAACACAAATTATTTAATAAAATCTTCAACCTTCTCCACCTTCCCCTAACATAATAAATCTTCAATACAAAACATTATTAGAAGCTTTAACACTTTCTCTATCATCCTTTTCTTACCATGTCACCATCCTCTGAAAATTTAATCCAATCTTCAATGTTCTCCACCTTCTAAATTATTAAATATTAAACATAATTCAACATTATTAGATCAATTGGAGGATCAAAGGCTGTGTCTAAATATTTTATCGAGTGAAGTGCCATCACAAATGAGAATCGGTGAACACTAATTGCATAGATCTCATACAACAAGAAGTTCAACAAAATATGGTGATCAATAATTGTATAAGTTTCCTACATTTATATTCTTGTTTTTATCATGTTTATATTCTTTTTGTTAATGTGGTATTAGATATGACTACATGTGTAACCTCTCACTCATAATGGACATTGAGTTTTTTATAATTTATAATGAACGCACATATTATTTATTTTAATGTTTATATATATATAATACCAAATTTCCTTTACACAATCTGTTTATGTCCTCTATTCACATGGATCATGCCACAATGTTATCTTATAGTGCATTGGTCTCATCCCATTTATATTTTTTTAATGTTCGTTGACGGATATGTACTAGATTTTGAAAAATCAATTACATAACATATCATCTGTAAAAATTATGTATGTATCATGTTATCATAACTTTTTAGTACATTTATATATATGAGCTTAGGGGTATCTAGATCTATAGGTTGTGATAAAGATCGTGAAATAAATGAGAGAAAAAAGAAAAAGGGTACAATGTAGCGGACAATGAGATAAAAAATAATAAGTGAAAAGCAACTACATATTTTATTATTATTTTTAAATATGGAAATGGTATATGATTTATATGATTAATTAAATTTGCATTTTTTTATTACAATTCACATGTGTAGTTATAATCTTCTTAACACTTTAAAAGATATATTTTTCATTAATGAAGATCACATCATTAAAATCACATAAATGTGAATGGATATTTTTTGAATCTTCAATGAAGTAGTTTATCTTTCATAATTAGAAAAAATATTTATCTTATTAAATGAATTTTGTATGTCATTTTTTAATTTAAATACTTAATAATATATTATGGTACTTATTCCTTATATAATTAAAAAAAATATTTATCTTATTAAATGGATTTTGTATGTATTTTTTAATTCAAGTACTTAATCATATATTATGGTACTTATTCCTTATATAATATTAATGTATTACCACATGGAGTAAATTAAATCTTGATGAATCTCCTTAAGCATATATATAAAAAAAAAGAATATGGTTTTCTTTTATATGGTAAGGGTCAAGTATTGGAATTCGTAAAATAGGGTTAAGAATTTTCCAAGGTTTATGAAATGGATGCACTATAATAAACTATAGAGAGACATACTAAATGAAAGAAATAATTATCAAGAGGCATTATTATAACAAAAATGTTTCAAGTGCGAGATGGATATAGGAGTCAAAATAAGAGAAAATCATATTACATAAAATTTGAATCCCATTTTGTATTTTAATTATTTATATAAACTCATTACTTTTCAAAATTAATCATGTTTCTTAGTCTAGTTTAATATATGACTTTTTAAAGTTATTTTTCAAATTCATGACTAAATAACTGAAGTTGGAAACTAAGAAAACCGATAAAGAAAACAATTTACTACACATTGACAAAAAAACATTTGGAAACTTCAAAGAAATAAATTTGAATCCCATTTTGTATTTTAATTATTTATAAAGGCTCATTACTTTTGAAAATTAGTCATGTCTCTTAGTCTAATTTAATATATGACTTCTTTTTTAAGTTATTTTTCAAATTCATGACTAAAACAATCAAGTTGAAAACTAAGGAAACAGATAACGAAAACAATTTACTACACATGGACAAAAATGTTTGAATAATTTCAAGGAGATAGAATATGAAGTGAAAGTGGATGATCAAAAGCTTGCAACATGAAAAAATGTTATAGAAAAAGTTTGAAAATTTTCAAGGAGATAAAATATGAAGTGAAAGTGGATGATCAAAAGCTTGCAACATGAAAAAATATTATAGAAAAACATTAAAATTCACCATGGTAAGAAACAATATAATAATTGAATTATCATTTTTAAAAAGCTTCATGATACATTTTACACTCATTATTGTATTGGTTGTAATATCATTGTATTTTTCAGTACATGTCATAATCATTGAAAATAAAAGGATCATTATATGTGTTTCCAACAAATGAGGAAAAAACACATTAGAGGTGGATCTATAAATTATTATTTTATTTATTTTAAGTGTTGATTATAAGTAGTTGTTAAGTGGTTATTGGTTTCCTTTTAAGAAAATATAATGTGAGGAATATGGCATGACCCATCTTCAAGAAAAAAGAAATATGCTTGAACTAATAGTTATGTGATGATGATGATGATGATGATGGACATGAAGCCTATAGCAACAAAGGTAAATTATAACTAATTTGTGTATCAATGTGAGAATTCAATTCTTCTAATAAATGTTTTCTATTATTTTATTTTTAATTGCAATCATGTTAATTGTCATTTTATTGTGTTCTTACAATGACCTCCTTAAGAAGAAGAGCATGATGTTGAAGTTTTGATGGAGGATGATGATTACAATGGATCAAAATTTTCACCTAGACATAAAGATTCATTTGATTTGACTCTTATAAATGATATTCACAAATTTTGTTAGGGTGGTAGTATCCCACTTGTTTACAAGGAGATCATATTTAATTGTGTGCTTAAAATTCACATTTACCTAGACCAATTGTTACATGGAGAAAAAATACTATTGTATTTAAATTAATATGGATTTATATATGGATTTTCCTTTATCTCATGTATTATGCATTAGAATATATTAATTTTCAAATAAAATAGGTCGATCCGCTCTTCTCCATTTAGATATAAAACAAGTTGAGGAATTGTTTGTCAATCATTCTCCATATAAGGATCAATCGACTATTTTTTGATTATTTACAAACATCCATAAAAGCGTAATTTGATTCTTCTCCTTCTACTAGTATCATGGATAAAGGGTTATTGACCCTCTTCCATCTAGAGTTTCCTTTAATGATGCTCAATTATCCCTAGATCGGTCCCCAATTATATTCAAAATCATTTTCAATGCATTATCCATTACAATGCTTACAACCATCCATAGAAGGGTCAGTTGATTTTTTTCCATTTACAATTAACATGGAAGATAGTTGGCTAACCCTTCTAAATATACAATTCCTTTATTTGACCTACATGATCCTTAGGAAAAGAAATCCTAGGAGTTTAATGTAGAGGGGTTGACCCATTCTTCAAATGGATCCATATGCATTTCCTCCATGGTAATATGGGAAAGGGTCATTCAAATCTATTCTATTATTGTATCCATTACAATACTTACAATCATCTATGTGTTACAAATCAAATTACTCACTTCAATGATGACCTATTTTCATCATTAGAAGTGTCGCAAGTGCCTCTTTTTATCCATAAGTGTCGCAAGTGTCGCATACATAATACAGTCATCTTCCCCATGTCGTGTCTCGAACGACATCACAAAGACACTTCAAAGACACCCTCAAAGACTAGTTTAAGAAGGATACATCACATGACAAAGAGTTTAAAGATTTTACCATGGAAAAAACCACTCAAAATTCATTTTTGAAGGCCATCACTCCCCTACCCACTATCAGGGAGTGCCTGCACTCCCTACCCTTCTTTGGGGGAGCATTCCAGCACTCTGTGCACCCTTCTGGGGCGTGTTGGGATTTTTTAAGGAAATTTTGGGCAGCTCTCCCCTACCCACTATCAGGGAGTGTCAGCACTCGTTGACCTGCTTTGGGGGAGCATTGCAACACTCTGTGCCCCATTCTGGGGGAGCGCTAGGCAATTTGAGGAAATCTTGGGTTGTTGAGGAAAATCAGGGAAATATCCCCCTCATCTCTAGACTTGGTTGGATTCGAATCTGAGGTCAAGGATGGATCTTAGGGAGGATCCACAACTGATGGATAAGGATCCTCAACCTATCCCAACAATATATAAGGTGGTTGGGTTTCTCCAAGCTTATATAAGGAGGCCTTCTCATGGTGAAATGGATGGAAAAATGGAGAAACACCTAACTTATAATCTCATAAGGAAGGAGGAGATGTTGAAGGCATAAAACTTATGATCTCATAAGAAACATAATCATTGCAGCATAGTCATTCTTCTTGTGGATCATTTGAGTAAACGGTTTGGAAAAATAGAGCTTGGTGAAGCTGATGTATCTACATCTATGGTTGTAAGAACTTTGCCTTGTTTTCATTAATATATACGTGCTTGGCTTGTTTCCTTCAAGATTATGTTTATTTACATGAACTTGTCTTTAATAGATAGATATGGTTTGAAGCTAATCATATTAGAATAGGAAGCATGTTTTGTCTTTGATTAGATTGCATAACTTGTGAAGATCTTGGAGATCAAAGCTCAACTCAGACTGAGCGAGGACAAACATCAAGAAAGGTACATCTTCTTCCTCTTCTCTATAGATTAGTTTAGCTAGGTTTAAATCCATGTCAGTGACCAAATTTATCACTTTTCTATCTTGATCTTAGAGATTTACGGTTCAAGAGGGAATCCACCTACCCGTAGGGGGATTTTCCTGTAACAAAAATTGGCGACTCTGCTGGGGATTTTCCTGTGACAGAAATTGGTGACTCTGTTGGGGATTTTCTTGTAACAGAAATTGGATTCCATCTTGAACCCTAAATATCTAAGATGAAGACAGAAAGGTGATAACTTTGGTCATTGACATCCCTTTAAAACTATATAAACTAATCTATAGAGAAGAGGAATAAGATGTACCTTTTTCGATGTTTGTCCTCACTCAGTCTGAGTTGAGCTCCGATCTCCAAGCTCTTCATAAGTTTTGCAATCCAAATGAAGACAATTGAACCTAAAGAAGAACCAAATGAAATCATTTGAACCTCAATAATAACCCCCAATAAACGATCTGACTACTATGAACGGTTGAACCACAGAGGGACAATCTCTGTAACTCTTTTGAACATGACCTCGTGCGTAATCCCTGTGTGAGAGGGGGATCCCAGTAAGCTGATACGAAAATTGGATTTTCTCTCCCTATCGCAAGATGCTAAGTTTGTTTGACAGCTTTGGAAAGTTATCCTTTCAACCTATTCCAAATCCCTACACCTTAAGATAATGTAGTTTTGCTAACAGAAAAAAAATGTCTGATAAATTTTAGTTTAGCACTTGATTTAAAGGTTGTTGTTTACTCAAGAGGAACATGAAGTGGACTAAATGATGTTTTGATTGAATCTAATAAATGCAAAGAAATGAGAATGAAAATACTTCACTTCGATGAAAGATATATTACGAGAAGGAGAAAACGTTTATCATTCCAGATGCACAATGTCCCAAAATGCCAAAAAACATGCAATTACGCTACTATTCATTGTACTGGGAGTGTTGATGAGGTCGACAAGACTCCAACGAAGAATCTCAAACCCAAATTCCCTTCCAGTCTTTGTAAGGGTGACCACTTTCTGATGGATTTCCCTGGTCTTCCCAAGGTCTTAGAAATGTGGTCCTCCATGTCATCGGCCTCTTCTAGACATGCTGGTGACACCCCATCAACTAGTGATGTTAAGGTTGGTAAGAAGAAGAAAAATGTCGAGTTTCCTTGTATGTTATGTGAAGGCGATCATTAATCTCACCTTTGTCCTCATATGGATGAGGCTTCTTCTCTTTTGGAAAATCTTCAACTTCCAACTGGTTATCGTAAGATTTTCCCCAACCCATCATTAGTTGATGGAATGGTCAGTCTGGTTCCATCCCCGGTTAGTCCAGTTGATTAAGTGGTCAATATAGTTTCATCCTCAGTTGAATCACTAACCAAAGTAGTTGATCCAGTTCTGTCATCGATTAGCCCCACGTTTCATCCGAAAAGTGAAACCCAAGTGACTGATCTAGTCTCTTCATTGGTCAGTCCTGCCCTTCATCTGAACTGTGCTAACATGGTCAATACCACTCCTCCTCTGACAAGTGACAAAGTGGTTTCTCTAATCCATTCATCGGTTAGTCTGGTTGATCATGTTGCCAATATGGTCACACCCTTAGTTGAACCAATTTCCAAAGTGGTTGATCCAATCCCATCTTCGGTCAATCTCGCTCTCCCGTTAGATAGTTCAACCCAAATGGTCGATCTGTTTCCACCTGTCGACCCCATTCTCCCCTTGCAGAATGAAACCAAAGTGGTTGATTTGATATCATCATTGGTCAATCCTACTCTCCCGCTAGAGAGTAAACCTGATTCTGCCCACATTTTTCTAGTTGATACAGAATCTACCATGCCGGGGGGCATTCCTCCTTCTCCCACAAAACCCCCTCTAAGTAATGAGGCCATCCTTTTTTATTGAGGTGTGCTAACTGGACCTCATATTCCCTCTCACATTCCTTTTAGGATTACAGTACAGGTTTGTGGTCGGAACATTCCTCATGCATTGATAGATGAAGGTTCATCCGTTAGTATTTTGTTCTCTATTGCTTGGCAAGCTTTGGGTTATTCGCAGCTTGTGTCGGTTACCCAGAATCTATTTGATTTTAACATAATAACCAGTCACCCATTAGGGAACCTTCCCCAACTACCTGTAACTTTTGGAGGGAAACTGTCTTTATTGATGTTATGGTAGTCCAGGACCCCTTGGATTTCAATTTACTCCTTGCGTGAGATTATGTCTATGCCATGAAAGCTATTGTGTCTACTCTTTTTGGTGTGATATATTTCCCACACAATGGAAGAATGGTGACTATTGATCAACTTTCGTTTATTGGCCCTGACATGACCATCAACCCAATGACCTCACTACACGGTTCTTATATGCAGTCAATATCACCCCTGCCACATGTCAATTATGTGGCATTGTCTCCCATGACTTCATCTTTTGATTAATTAGATTCGATAGTTGACATGGTGATATCTTCGATAGGGATATTGGAGCCTGGTCTCCTTACCCCTGATGAGACCCTTGACAAGTGTTCCTTCCAGATCATTCTTCTTCCATCCAGTGAAGATCTCTTGGAAGACATGACCAAGTTTTGTCCCTTGACATGGTGCCCTTCCAAAGCATTATCCTCCTGGAAGCCATGATCAAGAAGAGTCCACAATAATATTTTATCTTTTCTGTGGCAAGCTCGTTAAAAAATGAAACAGAAGTCACGTGCATAGTTTTCCTCTCTGTGGCAAGCTTGCTAAAAAATGAAACAAAGTCTACGAGCATAGTTTTGCTCTTTGTAACAAGCTCATTAAAAAATAAAACAAAAATCTGGGGATTAAACCCGAAGCCTTGAGCATAGTTCTTTTCCTGTGTCAAGCTTGTTAAAAAATGAAATAGTCAACTCTCATACCAAGTCAAGTCTTTCATTAGATCCCATTTTTGAACCTTCATTTCATCCACCTGTATCCTTTTTCTCCATCTAGTACATAAATTAGTTACAACCTCAAAGTCGATGAATGAATTGAAGCCTGCGGGGGCATGTCTCCAGCCTTTGATTATCATTTTGGAGTTATTCCACTAATTTTTCAAGCTAGGGGAAGAGTACCAACCATCCATGGGTATCCCAACCTTTGTAAATTACGTTGGGAATTTACAAGCATACATTTAACTTTGTTTCAAGCTTGTGTAAAAATGAAACCAATATCGAGCTTAGTCTTAGTTACTTCTCACGCTTAAAAAAAAATGAGAACATAACCGAGTAAACTTTTATCTCTTTTTCAGACTCGCATGGATACAAGAAAAAGGAACCCTCCTGAGTCATCTTTAATCTCTTTTCAGACTCTCTAAATATGAAAATATTGATAAGTAATCTTGCTTCCTTTCACACTCATTAAAAGGTTTGAAAGGGCATCTTTCAAGTGGTATTTTATCTCTTTTTAGACCTTGTGAGACTAAAATTATGAAAAAGGACAACCTTGGAGTCTCCTTTAAGTTCTTTTCAAACTCTCTAAACATGAAAAATCATCGAGTTTACCGTCTCTAGACTTGTTAAAAAAATCATACATTGAAGGGCCCATATGGGACTGAACCGTTACTTCTTGCAGATCATTAAACAAAGGAAGAGGGAATTACCAATGGTAAGTTATATCGACCATGTGTTATCCTCCTCGAGCTCGTTAAATCAAAAATAGGTACTCCTCTATCTGTATGGGGGGGAAATTTGAAGGAAACAATCCAAGCAGTTTTTGAAAACATCACCAGTCACTCTTACGGTTGCCCTTGAACATGAAACTTTGTATTTGCATACATTTTAATCCACTGAACCTATGCACTGAACCAATCCCTTGGGTTTATTTACTCCTTTGGGTCACCCAACGAAAGTCATAGTGTCCACTGCATCATCATGTTTTGGTTCATGTCATGTTTCTGTTGTTGTGCCTCAGTGTTCAAGGGAAGTATCTCCCTCAAGATTCAACCATAAAAAATATCCTGTTTAAATACCCATGTCAGTCCATGTTCATCTGATCTACCAATTTACATGTCTGTGTCAGTTTTGTTTCATTGATTGGGGATACATAAAGGCCCTCTTGCAATGAGTCTATTCATGTCAACTTCAACATGTCATCCGGGAACTAGAATTAGAAACCAATTAGTACCTTGGGACCTATATGCCTCAATGGTAGGCCTCCTCACTTTCGAAAATGGGTTTACATCATTGAACCATGATCAGATGATTCTATGAATGTTCGACTTCAAATCATCTGTTCACATTCATTGGAATGTACTAGGGTAACTTGGGAATCATTGACATCAATGGTGATTTCCCTCGCACTTGTTAACGGTTTACCTCATTGACCGATAATCAAGTGGTTTCTTCCATGTTTGACATCAGGACATCTATTCACATGGTTAAACTCATACTGCATCAGGATCGATAAGAAGGCCCTGGGTTGAGTGATCACTTTGTAATGTACTTTACCCAGGTTGTGATGGCATTTCTCTTGAACATTGACACATATACTGTCACATAGATCCACTTTGTATTAGTCTGTGGCTATGTCTTGTCATATCATAGATCCACTGTGTATTTTTCATGGCTACGATTAGTTCATTTCATGGAATTATAGATCCACATTGTATCTTGAGTGGCTATACCTTTTTGTTAATACAATTATGGATCCACAGTGTATTTTATGGCAGCCATACCTTGCAAGTCTTTATCACCCAAGAATAGGTATGCCTACCTTGGGTTTGAAACATATAATTTTATTTGTTTGATGGTTGTGTGTAGCTTCTACATTTTCTTGAAAAAGTCTACAAAGTACTTCAGTCATCACGTCTTCTAACTTTGCACTTTGGGGGGAAATCTGTTACACATCAAGATTACTCACTTCAATTATGACCTATTGTCGTCATTACAAGTGTCACAAGTGTCACTTTGTAGCCACAAGTGTCACAAGTGTCACAAGTGTCACTTTGTAGCCACAAGTGTCACAAGTGTCACAGATATCATACAGTCATATTTCCCATGTCATGTCTCGAGTGACATCACAAGGACACTTCAAAGACACCCTCAAAGACTGGTTTAAGAAGGAGAAATCACATGAAAAAGAGTACAAATATTTTACCATGGAAAACACCACTCAAAAGTCCTTTTTGAAGGCCAGCACTCCCCTGTGCACTGTCAGGGAGTGCCAGTGCTCCCTACCCTTCTTTGGGGGAGCGTTCCATCACTCTGTGCAGCCCTCTGGGGGAGTGCTGGGATTTTTTAAGAAAATTTTGGGTAGCAATCCCCTACCCACTGTCAAGGAGTGTCAACACTCCTTAACCTCCTTTGAGGGAGTGTTGCAACACTCTGTGCCCCATTCTAGGTGAGCATTGGGATGTTTGAGGAAATCTTGGGTTGTTGAGGAAAATTAGGGAAATATTCCCCGCATCTCTGGATTTGGTTGGATTTGAATCTGAGGTCAAGGATGCATCTTTGGGAGGGTCCACAATTGATGGAGAAGGATCCTCAACCTATCCCAAGAATATCTAAGGTGGTTGGGTCTCTCCAAGCTTATATAAGGAGGCCTTCTCATGGTGAAATGGATGGAAAAATGGAGAAACATCTAACTTATGATCTCATAAGGAAGGAGAAGACATTGAAGGCATCAAATTTATGATCTCATAAGGAAGATAATTAGTGAAGCATAGTCATTTTGCTTGTGGATCATTTAAGAAAAGGGTTTGGACAAAGAGAGCTTGGTGAATTTGTTGCATCTACATCTATGGTTGTAAGTACTTTTCTTTGTTTTCATTAATATATATGTTCTTGGCATATTTCCTTCAAGATTATGTTTATTTACATGAAAATTTCTTTAATAGATATATCTGGTTTGAAGCTAATCATATTATAATAGGAAGCATGTTTTGTCTTTGATTGGATTGCAGGACTTGTGAAGAGCTTGGAGATTCGAGCTCAACTCGGATTGAGCAAGGACAAACATCGAAAAAGGTACATATTCTTCCTCTTCTCTATATATTAGTTTAGCTAGGTTTAAAGGGATGTCAGTGACCAAAGTTATTACCTTTCTGTCTTGATCTTAGAGATTTAGGGTTCAAGAGGGAATCCACCTGTCCGAAGGGGGATTTTCCTATAACACTATGGAAGGGTAAAATGAATCTTCTCCATCCACAAGTACCATGGAGAAGTCTAGATAATATTTCTCAATTTATAGTTACATTTAATGGACCCCCATGATCCCTAGATATAACAGTTTTTAGGAATTGAATGTAGAAGGGTCATTCATATCTTCCTCATTTACATTCTTATTTATATTTCAAATCAATAATATAGGGATGCAAGAATCATGAAAAGGCCACATGAGACACCATAGATAGAATGATATGGAGGTATAAATACCCTACCCCCCTCTGGATTTGAACTTTTGACCTCTTTGGAGAAAATACATGTTCTTAACCACTAGGCTCACTCAAGTTGTATATTAGGATGAAAATTAGGATGAAAAATAAAGGGAAATGATGAAAAACAACCCAACTATAGTAGTCCAAAAAAATACTAGTAATGATCCTTCCCTAAAACATCCCTTTGTTATAACAACCCAAGCGACCTACAACTGGCAATTTTTTTTTGTTTGCATTTGGAATATACATCGCAATTAATCACGACATCATTGACACATCCTCTGACATATTAATGGAACAATATTAACAAATTAACAACCTGCATGACATAATCGGGCAAAACATTGCAAGGAATAATGATACATGTGTTGATTCATTGACAAAATAAACAACAACCCATAACAAATGCATTATTTAATAATGACGCATCGCAACACGAATCATAAACCGCTCAATTTGTATCATAAGGAAAATCATCATCTACATCAAGATAATTCATCATAGTGCAGGGTCTAATATAATCTACTCAATCCATCCTTTAGTTAATGATTAAGAAAAATTCGAATAAGGAAGTGCTACATAAAAATTAAGAATCATAAGTGTAATTTCAATCAACGAGTCTAAGCTAAACTTATGTCTAAGGGATCCATACGAAGAAAAATCATCACTTGTCATGTAAGGGAATCATGTTGCTTTAGATATCCAACTAAGCATTAAAAGGAGATCAACCATGATTAACAATACAATAATTTAACATGCTAACCTTCATCATTTACCCATTTTATAAAACTAATAAAATCAACACAAGAAATAAATAAAAACTCGACATCTTACATATTCATTAAAGAAATTCAAGGAAGACCATAACATATTCTTACATAAATAAGATTTCATTTACTTTTCTCAATTATTTAAAGGAGTTAAGAATGACCAATCTGATGTAACAATTAATAGATAATTAGATGTTAAGCTACATTCTGAGTTAAGAATTCAAAGGGAGAGTTATGGAATTTATTCCAACCCTTGAACCTGTCCAAAAACAATTTATATTTCAATATGAACCTTAACTTGGTTATCAATACGGACCTTCATCTGGTCCTCCATCCGTACCTTCATCCATTCCTCCATCCTGACCTTCATCCGGTCCTCCATCCAGACCCTGTTACAGAGCAATTTATGATAACGGAAAATTTCAAAGTAAAAAGAATACAGGCAACAAGAAATTGGTATGGTTATGAGTTGCAGCCAAAGGGGAAGATGTTAAAGGTAAGGGATCATCGATCCAGGTGTTCTAGGATAACAATAAAAACCTTAAGGTGATCTGTCAGGATTTTTCGAATGACTATGGTTGAGTTTAATTAGCATGCATTAATTGACCATTGGGAATCTTAATGAAAGAACGAGTAAAGAAAATGAATTATATAGCCATTAACATGATTGCAGATCTGAAATATAATGAAAAACAACAAACCATAATGCACAAGTTTGATAACAGAGTTCGACAACTTTGCGTACGTCTCCAGGCCTTTTCTCTGTGAAGGAGGCTTCTTTATTTCTGTTCAAAAGCTTAATAGTACATCTTTACAATGATGATTGGCTTCCAGACCGATCTGGTCATGTTCGTCCAGATCTCTAGAATCTTGTACAACTTACGGCATCTGAAACGGATGTCCCGAGCTCTCAGAAATCGTCCGACAACATCTCTACCTCAACAGTTTTCCTGCCTCAAACTGGCTTAGACCTGGCTTTGCCTCAACATCTCTGCTCTCCAAAACCATCCAAAAGCTCCAAAGGCTGACCAAATGGCCTCAACATGGCCTTGGTTAAATAGTTGGGAAAGTTGGTTATCCATCTCCAACTTCCTCCCAAAAATTAGGCTCTAAAAAAGCCCAATAACTCCCAAAATAGGCTTAATTACATTAATAGGAGTTTAATTAATCAAAAAGTGGTTGAAAACCCACTTTCAAACTATAATATAGTTTTAAAACTGGGATTTATCCCCTCTTGTTGGGCGCGTGCACCTTTTATAAGGTCACATGGCATCATAGGGCCAAGTGCTAGCCCAAAGGGCTAAGCGCTGGCCCCTAGCCCTCGCATGCATTGACTCCCGGTCATATTGCAATAACCATAACCGTGGGCTTATATAATGGTTGAAACCAAATTTCAAACCGCACACATACAACGGTTATAATGCACATAAAAACATTTTAAATTTCCCACGCATGTATTTAATAACATAGCCACGGGTTACATAGCATATAATAAATCCACGGGTCGGGGCTAAGCCCCGACCCGACCCCCGTCGAACATTACAACAAACAAACTTTAAATAAAAAAAATTCCGCTCCCATAACAAGTCCCATAGCAGTGGTCCAATGGTCGGAAGCTTTACATGAAGGAGCAGTGCAGTGGGAGATCCGGGGTTCGAATCCCCCGGGCTCCAACAATTTTGACGCAGCCCTCATTGGCTAAACCCGGGGTGCCACGTGGTAGCCGTTGATTGGCCCACGTGGCACCTTACCATTTGCCTGAACAGTGCCATGTGTCCTAATGTGATTCACCCATGTCAGCACCTGACATGTCAACTTCCGTACGCCACATCATCTGCCACGCAAGCCTGCCACATCAGCGGCTGACGTCACCCTGCCACGTGTCACCCTTTCAGTGGTGACACGTGTCACTTCGGAATTAGTCCAACTACGCATCGAAAATGCCAAATCAGCCTGACACATGTCACCTTCCAGTGCTGCCATGTGTCTTGTACAGAACCTTCCACGTGTTGTCATACGAACTGACACGTGTCATGTACGGACTGTACAGACAAGTACAGTCAGCATCCAAAATTTTGCATGTTTGGCTTGGCAGACAGAATGCGATATCTTCTTCATACAGACTCCGTTTGACATAAAAATTATACCAACGGAATCAGGAAGACGAGACAGACGCAATGGTGTTGGTTTCATCGGATTCTGAGCACTTTCATTTTTGAGCATTTTTCATGCCCTGAGAGTCTTCTGAATCCGATTTCGGATCACACCTCCCAACAATAAGACCTTTTGGTCCCCAAAAGGTTACAGAACACCTAAAAATCTCAGGATAGGCCACCCGGCCTGCTCTTTGTCTCGGAAAGATGATTACATTAGGGGAAGCAAAACATAATGAAGTTGAGACATCCACTTCTGGCAGAACCAAGTGACTATTTTCTTTCTTTCACGGTGTTCTTCTTGCTTTGTTGGTAATCCATCCTCCTTCGTAGGTACATGCAAAGTCCTTTTGTCTTTCAAAGGATGAAGCTCTGGATTAATATTCCAACAACTAGCCTTTTGATGTCCACTCTTGCTGCAAAACGTACAATGAGCTTTTGGCATCCAGACCTGCTTAACCTTCTCCTTCTTCCATTGTGGACTTGAGCCTTTACATCGTGTTTCCTTCTTGGACGACATAGGTTTCCTGTACAAAGTTTGTCTCTTCCAACACTTGGCAACACAATTCTTAGGTGAATGACAATAAGCACATGGATAAAGTTTCCACAAGTTTCGGTTTACTTGATTATTCTTGTTATAATCAAAAGGAGAATTAACAAAAACATGACCATTATGTTGGAAAATTCAGTGGATAGAATGCAGTGATGATTGTTGTCATTAATGGCAACAGTAGAGACAGTAGGATAAGAAGGATAAAAGCTCAAGAGGAATAGCCTTGAAGAAAATGCGCACAGCAAGAGC
>JZKD02S1609527.1:61143-101252 GCA_000966675.3 Picea glauca | reverse complement strand
GAAAAAGACTGCCTATCATTTCGAAGAAGAAGAGGTTTTCTCCCTTTATGGGTTTCCTCATGAAAATCTGTCTCTGTGTGTATTTTATGTGTGACTGATGATCTTTACTCTTACTCTCCATATGTTGTATGTTGCTTGATAACACATGAAGAAATATTAATAATTGTTAAGAAGGTGTAAAATTGTTTAAGCTTATAAACAACTGATTCACCCCCCTCTCAATTGTATTAGTATTTCCAACACATTATACCTTCCATGTTGATCTTCACTTTTCTTTGGAGACGACTTGCATTCACTACCATAGTCCTGAAGTGGTGCTCTATTTCCTTTTGTGAAGTGTTCCTGCAATGTCTTAAGTTGGCCATTTGAAGCATCACTTGCTTCCGAAGATTTGGAACCCATCTTGGAAGACTCTCCAAGGTCCCCTTTTTTATATCCCAATCCTAAGTATCGAGGCCTTTCCTCAACCTCAATAGGATTTACAATGCCTTTACCTCGACGTCCAAGGCCCTTTCCTTTTTCATAACCCATCTTGGTTAATATTCTCAAACCTACACCTTTTGTGTGTTTTTTGAATTCGCCAAAACCAACTTGATGAGAATGAGGAAAATTTGCTAAGAAAACCTCATTGCATACCTCAGATATGTTGTCTGAAACAGATGTAGAATACACTTCCTTCAATGCTTCTTTTCCTTTGTTGTTCTTTGAAGCTTTCACTTGAACCATGTTCTTCCGTTCCAAGTAGTCTTCATACAACACCTTCACCATCTCGGACATGGAAAACACCGAATCTCTGAACTTCTTCTCATCTTGAGAAAGTCCTCCTATAGATTCCATTTTCCTCCTTGAGATGTGCTCTTCCCTGGCTAACATGCAAAACTCAAATCCAAACGTCAACTAGCTCTGATACCACTTGATCCGTCAGGATTTTTCGAATGACTATGGTTGAGTTTAATTAGCATGCATTAATTGACCATTGGGAATCTTAATGAAAGAACGAGAAAAGAAAATGAATTATACAACCATTAACATGATTGCAGATCTGAAATATAATGAAAAACAACAAACCATAATGCACAAGTTTGATAACGGAGTTCGACAACTTTGCCTACGTCTCCGGGCCTTTTCTCTGTGAGGGAGTCTTCTTTATTTCTGTTCAAAATCTTAATAGTACATCTTTACAATGTTGACTGGCTTCCAGACTGATCTGGTCATGTTCGTCCAGATCTATCGAATCTTTCACAACTTACGGCACCTGAAACGGATGTCCCGAGCTCTCAGAAATCGTCCGACAACATCTCTACCTCAACAGCTTTCCTGCCTCAAATTGGCTTAGACCTGGCTTTGCCTCAGCATCTCTGCTCTCCAAAACCGTCCAAAATCTCCAAAGGCTGACCAAATGGCCTCAACATGGCCTTGGTTAAATAGTTGGGAAAATTGGTTATCCATCTCCAACTTCCTCCCAAAAATTAGGCTCTAAAAAAGCCCAATAACTCCCAAAATAGGCCTAATTACATTAATAGGAGTTTAATTAATCAAAAAGTGGTTGAAAACCCACTTTCAAACTATAATATAGTTTTAAAACTGGGCTTTAACCCCTCTTTTTGGGAGCGTGCACCTTTTATAAGGTCACATGGCATCATAGGGCCAAGCGCTAGCCCAAAGGGCTAAGCGCTGGCCCCTAGCCCTCGCATGCATTGACTCCCGGTCATATTGCAATAACCATAACCGTGGGCTTATATAACGGTTGAAAACAAATTTCAAACCGCACACATAAGACGGTTATAACACACATAAAAACATTTTAAATTTCCCACGCACGTATTTAATAACATAGCCACGGGTTACATAGCATATAATAAATCCACGGGTCGGGGCTAAGCCCCGGCCCGACCCCCGTCGAACATTACAACAAACAAACTTTAAATAAAAGTTTTGTCGCTCCTATAACAAGTCCTGTAGCAGTGTTCCAATGGTTGGAATCTTTACACGAAGGCACGGTGCAGTGGGAGATCCGGGGTTCGAATCCCCCGGGCTCCAAAAATTTTGACGCAGCCCTCATTGGCTAAACCCGGGGTGCCATGTGGCAGCCGCTGATTGGGCCACGTGGCACCTTACCATTCGCCTGAACAGTGCCACATGTCACAATGTGATTCACCCACGTCAGCACCTGACACGTCAACTTCCGTACGCCACATCATCTACCATGCAAGTCTGCCACGTCAGCTGCTGACGTCACCCTACCACGTGTCACCCTTTCAGTGGTGACACGTGTCACTTTGGAATTAGTCCAACTTCAGGACACGTTTCACCTTCCGGTGCTGCCACATGTCCTATATGGAACCTACCACGTGTCATCGTACGGACTGACACGTGTCCTGTACGGACTGTATGGACAGGTACAATCAACATCCAAAATTTTGCCTGTTTGGCTTGGCGGACAGAATGCGATATCTTCTTCATACAGACTCCGTTTGACATAAAAATTATACCACCGGAATCAGGAAGACGAGATGGACGCAATGGTGTTGGTTTCGTCGGATTTCGAGCACTTTCATTTTTGATCATTTTTCATGCCCTGACAGTGTTCTGAATCCGATTTCGGATCACAAGGACTAACAATGAAGTGACTCTAATGAACATACCACGAGATTCCTGTAGAAATTAAATGGTTTAAAAAGTTCCAGCAAGCAAAAAGGGGATTTCCTAAGCTGAACTACTTACATAAATTTTCCAGTAATTCCTATGATTGAACTATACTCAACAACAAGGGAACGAAAATATACTTGATCGACATCGAAATACTCAATGTTTAAGGGATTTCAGAAGTGAGGTTTGACAATTAACACACAGGGATATAAGTTGCCAATGTGGAAGTTAAATTCTTGGTAAAACTACCAAACATGAAAGGAAGGGACAATGTCCAGTTTTCAAGGAAACACAGAGGTAAACCCTGGCGGTTTACACCCAAATGAAGAGTTATTCATGAATCTCAGAAAAAAATTCTGATGAGGAAATCTAGGCAAATTTTTACTGCCAAACTCAAAGATAAATCAAGGGAAAAGAATCGCAAGGAAGGAAACAAAATCTGGGTGATTTTAAAGCTTATATCAAGATGCGAGTTCAAGCTTGCACCAAAAATTGATTCCATATTATAAACTACACACTAAATCTCCCTATAAACATAACGAAATATAAAATCAAGTTTCTCAGCTAAAGAGAAACGAACTAGATTTCCTGTAAGTCAGAGTTTATCTTCATAACTGTCCAGGGCATAGGAAATAGATGCATACATCTAATTTTAAAAAATCAAAAGAAAAAGGGCTTGCAAGGGTCAAAAGTTAACTAGATTTTCCTAACCCAACTCTACACAAGGCACTAAGGATAGAGGCATGAAACAAGATTTTCACACCACTAACTAGTCATTAAAATGGTGCACCTCCTAATACAACACTCCATATGGTCTTGGATCCGACACCTGATACGGCCCTCGATCTGGCCCTTGATACGGACCTTCAAACGAAAAAATTATGAAAATTAAATGAAATTGTAATACAAACATAGAATAGCTCCAGGAATTGATAAGCATAAAAGAAGGGATAGTAAATAAATGCAGAGGTGCTCAGGAAGGTGATATAATGTTGCAACCCCAAATCGTTGACAAAACTAAATACCACAAAAATCAAAGGAAATACACAGAATCTAACTGCTCATTTTATGGAATTGTTTCTACAGGACATCAAGGAATCCATAATGAATAGAGCTGCAACTTGATACAACACTGAACCTGTGGACCACATCAACAAGATTTACAATCTTAGGTAGCATAAGGCTCCCAAGGCTTCTGCAAAATGAGACCAAAAAGTAGAGGTTTAAGGATGGAAAAAACACAGACAGGAAGGGAATGATTTTGTGCAGGGACGACCTGGGTTCCCCTCAACATCATAAAGGAGAAATGGATGAAAGGAAATCACCCAAAGGACATGTAGAGACATCGGTCGAATTTTGGGTGAAGAGGGAGCAAGCACACAAGAAATTTCAACGCAAACTCCTGGGTGAGGAGAGAAATCGCTGGGTGATTTGCTCCATACGAATTTTTCCAAATGTTAAGGAGAGAGACACACAAATCACTCAAAATAATGGGCGTTGGGGAGTGAAAAAAATGGGCAACTCCCTGGGTCTAGTCAACAACGTAGGGGTGGATAAACAACTGGAGAATTTCGAGGGGGAAAACGCCTATATTACACATGGAAAAAGAGATGGAAACAACAATGAAAGGAGAGGTTGAGGGAAATCACTTGGGAAGATAAAGTAAAATAAAAATTTATTTGGGTGTGAGGGTGCAAATCCATATCTTTTCCTCAATGCATAAGAATGGTATTACAACCATATATCCCAATATTTAAATTTAAAACAGGGGTAATGGGAAGGAGACAGGTAATGAAATTCAGTCGAGAGGGTCAATCCATTACGTATTTAATGTAACCACATCAAGAAAGCTTGCAAAACTATACCAGAAACCATTACGATTCCATAAACATATAAAAAAATTTAACTAATTTACAATAGAAACTTTTATACATGTGTACTGTAACCAAAGGGAAAAGAATCTGAAGTTGTTGTCCTGCACTTGTGCTCTGTCCATCTCCTTTATTTCTAATCATTGAGACCTCACCAATACCTCCTAGCCAATGCTAGGCGTACTCTTATTCCCCCTGAGGCCCCCAAGCCGCAAAGGGGCCAAGCACACAACCAAAGAATAAGCTATCGCCCAACTCACCTCTCAAGGTCGATCTACCACTCTCTATTTGAGTTGGGTATTCCAACTCCCACAAGAAAAATCAGTCAAGAAAAATCTCACAGCATAACCTTATGCTTGTCAATTGTGATCCATTCATCTTCTCTGCCATTTCTTTTATAGGTTTCTTCTTAGTGACCTTTCCATTTGCACATTAAATTAGTTTTATTAAAAATTAATTAGGAAATATTATCCCTTGTACACTTATCACCCAATCCCTTAGTTTCACCAGAATTTCATTTAATTAATTAAATTAAATTGCCAATTTCCCCTCACCCACCGAAAAGCATTCCTAAAAACGCTCCTTGTTGTCCCTCTATTCCCTCAATTTCCTTCAATAACTGACACCCTTCTTAAATATTAGTTGAGTTCATTTTAGGAAATATCTCTAGACTAGATTCCTTTCTATGTTCCACTTTCCTTTTGCATTTAAATTCCCCTTTTGTCTAAGTTCGAGTTTAGCAAGTTTTTCACATATACAACAATTAAATTTCCAGATAATTTAATCCTCCTTTAAATTCTAAATTTAATTTTCCCCCTTTTATTTTCTTCATCCCCCCCTTTATTATTTGTTTAATTAATTTTTAGTCCTCATATCCTACTTAGACCTAGGATTTAAATTCAACTAGGCTTAACGATTTTTTTTTAAGGGAGAAATTAAAATTAATAAACTTTACTCATACATAATTAATTAAAGGTTGACCAAGTCAAGGTAAGCTATTGTTTTCTAGGCACCTAGGTTCATTGAATCACTTGTGTTTAAACATCGCGATGTGCCTTTCAAGACGCACTACGTGATCTAAGGATGAAACTCACCTTTATTCATGTTTCATTTATGCGACATGCCATTTAGGATGCACTTTGTGCTCCAAGGGAGCCACTCGCCTTTTGACTGATTTTGATAGACGTCTAACCCTTGGAGTCAAAACTTCGTCAGGAGACCTTGTAGGAGAATAAGGGCCTCTAAGGAATAAGGACCCTGCCTTATTGCACACCCCTTAGAATCCTCGTGAGAGGTTGTCTCAGTCTTCCCTCATGACATCGTGGATCTCTCAAACTATGTAATTGTTAACCTACATTTCGAGCCACAATGGGAGTTCTAGTAGGATGTTCGAGGCTTCTGCCACACCTCTCCCTCAATATCTATGGTTGTCATGCATGAACCCTTTACTCCAAATGTGAGTATGATTATCAAGCTATCATCAACCTGCATCCATCAAAGAAACATGTCAGTGATCCATAAACAACATCATAATATACCAGCCATATGTCACATAAGCAATAACAAAAATACTCAAACCATAAACAATGCACTCCCTGACTCGATATGGAGTCCAAGGAGGTCCATCGATTCCATCAACATCCTCAATCTATTAAGATTCATGCACACTCAGGAGAAACCAATCAATAACACATGTCAACACATATATAATCAAATAACATATCATCATATCCACAACATCATCATAATCCATAAGTGAGCAGTAAATCATATAATGAACCAGATCACTTGTATGCAAGTGTCCTCAAAGAATAAGTCAAATCAGGTGTGTGCAAGAGCAAGATGTTACATACACCCCCTCCTATTTTAAACTTTGTCCCGAAGTTTCAAAATATATAAGTGCAGAAATAAATTATCTGACAATATCTAAAAGTCTAGCTATCAAACAAAAATGGAAACTATTGACGCATATCATATGAATCCTCCAAGTTAGCCGAGTGCGGACTATAATTGTTCCACTAGACCTTGACCTGATCGATTTTTCGACACTGTAGTTGTCGAATGCGATGGTCTAGAATGTGTATTGGCTCCATCGTGAGTGCACCCTCGTCTGACACCTGCAAGGAACTCATGTCAATCACATGTGTAGGAACAATAACATAATGTCTCAAAACAAATACGTGAAAAACATCGTGCATATGCCTCAAAGAATTAGGCAAGGCTAGTCAATAGGCCATGAGCCCCTTCCTTTCCAAAACCTTGAAAGGTCCCATGAACCTAGGAGAGAGTTTATAACCCTTTCCAAATTTGATCAAATGCTTCTATGGTTTCACCCACAAGAAGACTCAATCTCCAACTTCATAACTGCGGTCGACACGATGTGCATCGGCATAACTCTTATGTCGATCATGCGCTTCCTTGATCCTTTGTCTTATTATTTGAATTTTATCTTCCATTTCTTCAATCTCTTCAGGTCCCACCATGACCCTATCCTCAACCTGATCCCAACTCAAAGGCATCTGACATGGTCCCCCGTAAAGAAACTCAAATGGCGCCATCTTAATGGTGCTCTTATAACTATTGTCGTATGAAAATTCTACCAACAGTAAGAACTCTTCCCAACTCTTATGTTGTTCCATCACGTACATACGCAACATGTCCTCCAATATTTGGTTTGTTCTTTCTTTCTGCTTGTATGTCTCTGGGTGATATGCGGTACTAAAGTTAAGTTGGGTTCCCAAGGCCTCTTGGAAACTAGTCCAAAATTGTTCTGTAAACACTGATCCTTGATCAGATATGATCCTCTTAGGAAATACATGCAATCATACAATCACGCTGATGAAAAATATATGTATGTCTGGTTCCCAATACATCATACACACAGGGATAAAATGTGCACTCTTCATCAGAGTGTCAACTACCACGAAAATTGAGTCATGCCTCCTTGCTGTCAACGACAATCCAACGATGAATTCCATCGAAATGAACTCCCATTTTTATTTCAGAATAGTGTGTGGCTGTAATAATCCTATCGAATGTCTATGTTCAACCTTCACTTACTGACATTCTAGATATCTCACCACCTAGTTGACTATGTCCACTTTCATTCATTTCCAGAAGAATAAGGGTTTAAGGTCTTCCCTCATCTTCGTGACTCCTGGATTAGCCATGTACACTTCTATATGAGATTCATTCAAGATCAAACTTCTCAGCTCGTCATTGGGAGGTACATAAGTATGGTTATCATATATCATTAATCCATTGTTTTCCATAGTAAATCCCTCAAATTTTGGTATCAACATGGTGTTTTGTCCGATAAATTCCTTAACATTTTGATGCCAGTCATCGTCGCGTTGTATAGTTAGAATATTTTCACGTAGATTCCTCTGAAGAGGTATCACCAAAAATATTCATGGTCTCTGATTCAACAAATCAGTCACTATGTTCATTATTCCTTTTATGTAGGTAATCTCGAAATTGTACTCGTTGAGCAGTTTCAATGAATGCCTTTGTCGCGCGTTCAAGTCGCTTTGTGTAAAAATGTGTTGTAAACCATAGTGGTCCATTTTTAGTTTGAATTTTCATCCAATCAAGTAGTTCCTCCACACTCTCAGGGAATACACAATGTATAACAACTCCAAATAATGTTTCATGTAGTTATCCTAGTGCTTTCTTAACTTCCTCGAGATGTAAGTGATCACTCGATCGTCTTGCATCAAGACTCTGCCTAAGCCTTCCTTGGATGTGTTAGTGCATACCAAGAATTCCTCATCCATGTCAGGGACTTTTAGTATCAACGTTGTCTCCAATATATCCTTGAGCCTTAAAAATGATTTCACACATTTCTCGGTCCACACAAATTTCTTGTTCTTCTTATGCAATTCTGTAATCGGATTTTCTATCTTTGAAAAACGCTCGAAGAACCATCGATAATATCCCTCTAAACCCATGAAGCTACACACTTCTGGGACATTATTTGGTGCATGCTACTCCATAATAGCCTCTAACTTCGTTGGATTTATATCGGTACCTTTTTCGGAGATAACATGCCCTAAATAATGAATCTTCGATTGATAAAAAGAGAATTTCGATAGTTTCCCAAACATGTTTTTCTCTCATAGACATTGTATTACCAAGCACAATTTTTTTTTATGTTCTTCCATCATCCGAATACTTGAAAAAAATTGTCCAAGTATTCACGGACAACCCCATTCATCAAGTTCATGAATACTGCTAGCGCGTTTTTCAGTTAAAACGGTAAAACAATAAACTTGTAATGTCCAAACCTCGTCTTAAATGTGGTCTTAGGAATTTCTTCCTCTTGAATCTGTAACTGGTGATACCCTGGTCTCAAGTCGATCTTCGAAAACACCATCGCGACCTTCATCTAATCAAATAGATCATCTATTCTTGTCAAAAAATACTGGTTTTTGATTGTTGCCTTGTTCAATTGATGGTATTCAATACAGAGTCTCCACGACCCATCCTTCTTTTGTATGAAAATAACAGGTGCACCTAAAGGTGACACACTTGGACATATACTTCCTAGTTCTAGTAACTCCTTCAATTGAATTTTCAACTCCTGTAACTTAGGGGTCAACATATGATATGAATTTCTTTCTATCGGTTCGGTCCCCAGTTTTATGTCCATGGTAAATTCCAATTTCCTCTCAGGTGGCAACCCCGATAACTCCTCTGGGAATACATCCACAAATTCCCGTACTACCAAAAAATTTTACAGTCCTTCCTCCACACCCTTTTTGATCAACACAAGGATCACATATAGCTTGCACCCCTTGCACATTCTCTTCCGTAGTTGTAGGGAAGAGATGAACCTTAGGGAAACTCCCTGGTTCCTTCCTACAATCACACGACTCTGTCCCTCATTGTTGACCAAACTCAACTATTTCATCTTACAGTTGAGTATTGCCTTGTGTGATTCCAACCAATCCATATTGATCACAATGTCATAAGATCCTAATATCATGAGATATAGTTTGGCCTTTTTGAAAAAATCTCCAAGGTTAAGGTTACATCCTGTAACCTTTCCTCCAACCTTTTGTTTGGATCCAGAAGCCATTTCTATGTAGCTAAAATCCTCCTGTTCAACTACCTTTACCTTAATAATGTTTAGCACTGCACCAGAAATAAAGATCTCTATATCTCTTGGATCTATCAAAATACTAAAGGTCTGGTCAGCCATGGTACCTGACCTTATGATCATAGTAGAGTAGTTCTCGACCTGACAGTTTTTCACCGTTGCATGAATACAATGGGCCTTGCCCAAATATCCTATTGTGGTATGTTGGGATGACCCAAATAATATACCCTTCTCAACCATATAGTCATGTTGGTAATGTGGATCTCCACATGTCCAGTATCCGGTCTTCGTCCCACTACTCATGGTCCCCGAAGTGGAAATCAACCTGAAACCAAGGTATGTTCTGTTGAGCATGCTTGTATTGTTGCTACTACGGACAAACTTGTTGCTGGTTCTACGGTCCTTTGTAGGGAGTTTTTTGCTGAGGCATCGATCTTTTTGGTGTCGTTAATGTGGATCCTCTTTGAATGCCTCAATACCCTGGTGGATGTCTGGCTGGTGTCTGATGTTGTAGTGCACCAGATGTCGTATGTCCCATCAGTATTTCCGAAGTCTTGCTATGAACCCCGATGATGAGATCCTCCTAATTTATGAAGGCCTTCCGGATATCTTCGTGCAACATATGAGGCATTAAAATCCTAAATTTTGCATGAATTATGACATTAAGGCGAAAAACGAACTTGTTGACCTTAAGCTTCGCAGTGCTAAGATGAAGAGCATACCAAAGTAGCTCCATGAAACTGTCCTCAAACTGAAATAGCAAAGTGCTACCTTTCAACTGAAATACCGCCATGTGGACCTTCATGTTGGAGGTATACTCGTGAAGTGAAAATAACATTTCCATATTCTCCAACCATACCTCATCGGTTATGTCGTCCGTGGCACTAAAGAAATTAGGAAACTTAACCTTCTCGAGTTCTTGGTGAATTCTACTAGTACCGGTTGGGGTGCGCGATGGACCCTCAAAGGGTGTCGACACCCTAGCCTCGTCTCTATCCAAACGGATAATAAGGGCCTCTAACATACTATGAAAGGACCTCATCAACCCAAGCATGTCCCCCAAAACTACCTGTTTCAGTCCGACGAATTGTTCTTCTCCTTTTGGGTTAGACCCCTCTGGCGTCAGTGCTACTGGAGGCGTCACGCCTCCTCCCCTAGCACCACATCGTATGCCTCCTCGACTTCCTCTAACCATTATTACCTACACGAATACAATTAAAATTTTATAGTTAGATAATTATATTTTAAGCTACATCCCAAGTTAAGAATTCCAAGGGAGAGTTCTAATATTTATTCCAACTCCTGAATCTGTGCAAAAATTATTTAGTTTTGAATTCAAACTTTAATTTGGTCCTCAATATGGACCTTCGTCTGGTCCTCCATCTGTACCTTCATCCAGTCCTCCATTCATACCCTGTTACAGAGAAATTTATGATAACGAAATTTTTTGAAATAAAAAGAATACAGGAAGCAAGAAATAGGTGTGATCATGAGTTGTAGCCAAAGGGGCAGAGGTTAAAGGAAAGGGATCATTGATCTAGGTGTTCTAGGATAACAATAAGACCTCAAGGAGTGTCAACTAAGTGACTCTGATGAACATACCACGAGATTCCTATAGAAATTAAACTGTTTAAAAAGTTCTAGCAAGGAAAAAGGGGATTTCCTTAGGTGAAGTACTTACATAGATTTTCCAGTAATTCCTCTGATTGAATTGTATTGAGCAACAAGGAAATGGAAAGATACTTGACTGACATCAAAATACTCAACATTTAAGGGATTCCAACACAAATTTTTGAGAGTCAACATACACGGATATAATTTTCCAACGCAGAAGGTAAATGCTTGGTAAAACTGCCAAATGAGGAAGGAAGGGTCATTGTCCAGTTTTCAAGGAAACACTAAGGTAAACCCTAGAAGTTTACACCTAAATGTAGAGTTATTCATGAATCTCAGAAAAAATTATGATGAGGAAATCTAGGCAAATTTTAACTTCCAAACTCATAGATAAATCAAGGCAAAAGAATCACGAGGAAGGAAACAAAATATGGGTGACTTAAATGTTTATATTAAGTTGTGAGTTCAATCTTGCACCATGAATTGATTCTAGATTATAATCTAAACACTAAATCTCCCTTCCAGTAGAACGAAATATAAAATCAAGGTTCTCAGCTAAAGAGAAACACACTAGATTTACTGTAAGTCAAAGTTTATCTTCAGAACTATCCAGAGCATAGGAACCATATGCATACATCAAATTTTTAAAACTCGAAATAAAAAGGGCTCGCAAGGGTCAAAATTTCACTAGATTTTCCCAACCAATCTCTACACAAGGTGCTAAGGAAAAAGACACAAAACAAGAGTTGCACACCACAAATTATTCATTAAAACGGTGCACCTCCTAATCTGCCACTCCATCCGGTCTTGGATCTAACACCTGATACGAACCTTGATCATGCCCTTGGTCTGGTCCTTGATATGAACCTTGAAACAATAAAATTCTGAAAAGAAAAAAAAATTGCAGTATAGATAGTGAATAGCTCTGGGAATGGATAAGCCTGAAAGATGGGATAGTAAATGAACACAAAGGTTCTCATGAAGGAAAGATAATGTTGCATCCCCAAATTGTTCACAAAATTAAATACCATAAAAATCAAAGGAAATACACAGAATATAACCGCTCAATTTATGGGATTGTTTCTACAGGTCATCAAGGAATCCATAATGAACATAGGTGAAACTTGATACAAAACTGAACCTGTGAACCACATCAGAAATATTTACAAGCTTGGTCAGCGTAAGGCCCCCAAATATTCTGTGAAACGAGACCAAAATGCAGAGGTTTAATGATGGAAAAAATATTGAGAGGAAGGGAAGGATTTTGTGTGGGTATGGACTGGGCGCCCCTTAGCATCGCAAAGGAGAAATTGTTGAAAGGAGATCACCCAAAGGAAATGCAGATACATTAGTCAAAAGTTGGGCGAAGAGGGAGCAAGAACATGGGAAATCTCAATGCAAACTCTTGGGTGAAGAGAGAAATCGCTACGCGATTTTGTCCATATGAATTGCTCCAAATGATGAGGAGAGAGACACACAAATTGCTCAGAAGAATGGGCGTTGGGGAGTAAACAAAATGGGAAACTCCATGGGCATAGTCAACAATGTAGGGGTGGATAAACAACTTGATAATTTCAAGGGGGGAAACGCCCAAATTACGCAGGGAAAAAGAGATGTACACAACAATGAAAGGAGAGGTTGAGTGAAATCACTTGGGAAGATAAACTAAAATAAAAACTGATATGGGTGTGAGAACGCAGAATCATATCTTTTCCTCAATGCAGAAGAATGGTATTACAGTCATAGATCCCAACATTTAAATTTAAACAAGGGTAATGGGAAGGAGACATTGGATGGAATTAAGTCGAGACGTCCAATCCATTACATCTTTTATCTAACCACATCAAGCAAGATTTCAAAACTATACCAGAAACCTTTACGATTCCATAAACATATAATTTCCACATATAAAAACATTTAACTAATTTACAACATAAACTTTTAGACATGTGTGTCGTAAAAGAAGGGAGAAGAATCCAATTTTTTTGTCCCGCGCTTGCACTCCATCTAGCTCCTTACTTTCTAATCGCTGAGACCTCACCAGTACCTCCCATCCAACGCTAGGGGTACTCTTCTTCCCCCTAAGCCCCCTTGATCCGCAAAGGGGTCAAGAACACAACATAGATTAAGTTACTGCCCAGCTGGCCTCTCAAGTTCAAGCTACCACTCTCTAATCAAGTTGGGTATCCCAACTCCCACAAGAAAAATCAGTCAAGAAAAATCCGACAACATAACTTTACGCTTTCCAATTGTGATCCATTCCTCTTCTCTGTCATTTATTTTATAGATTTATTCTTAGTGATATTTCCATTTTCACATTAAATTAGTTTTATTAAAAATTAATTAGGAAATATTCTCCCTTGTACACTTGTCACCCAATCCCTTAGTTGCACTGGAATTTCATTTAATTAATTAAATTGAATTTTCAATTTCCCCTCACCCACCTAAAATCATTACCAAAAACGCTCTTTGTTGTCCTTGTATTCCCCCAATTTCATTTAATGACTGAAACCCTTCTTAAATATTAGTTGAGTTCATTTTAGGAATGTTCTCTAGACTAGATTCATTTCTATGTTCCACATTCCTTTTGCATTTAAATTCCCCTTTTGTCTAAGTTCGAATTTAGCAAGTTTTGCACATAGACAACAATTAAATTTTTAGATAATTTAATCGTCCTTTAAATTCTAAATTTAATTTCCCCCCTTTTCATTTCTTCATACCCCCCTTTATTATTTATTTAATTAATTTTTAGTCCTCATATCCTACTTAGACCTAGGCTTTAAATTCAACTAGGCTTAGCCATTTTTTTTTTTAGGGAGAAATTAAAATTAATAAACTTTACTCATACATAATTAATTTAAGGCTGACCAAGTCAAGGTAAGATATTGTTTTCTAGGGACCTAGGTTCATTAACTCACCTATGTTTAAACATTACAATGTTCCCTTCAAGATGCTCTATGTGTTCCAAGGGTGTCACTTGCCTTTATTCATGTTTCATTTATGTGACGTTCCCTTCAAGATGCACTACATGATCCAAGGGTGCCACTTGCCTTTTGACTGATTTTGGTAGACATCTAACCCTTGGAGTCAAAACTCTATCAGGCGACCTTGTGGGAGACTAAGGGCCTCTAAGGATTAAAAAACTTTCCTTATTATGTGCCCCTTAGAATCCCTGTGAGTGACTGTCTCAGTATGCCCTCACGACATCATGGATATCTCGAACTAGTTAATCATTAAATTACATCTCGAGCCATGGCGAGAGTAATAGTAGGATGTGGCAGGGATGTTTCCACACCTCTCCCTCAATATCTCTCATTTTCGTGGATGACCCCTTTACTCCAAATGTGAGTTGGATTAAAAAGTTATCATCGGCCTGCATCCATTAATGAAACATGTCAGTGATCCATAAACAACATCATAATATACCAGCCATATGTCACATATGCAATAACAGAAATTCTCAAAACATAAATAGTCCACTCCCTGACTCGATCCAGAGTCCAAGGAGGTCCATCTATGTCATTAACATCCTCAATCTATCAAGAGTCTTGCACACTCGGGAGAAACCAGTCAATAGAACACGTTGACACATATATAATCAAATAGTATATCATCATATCCACAACATCATCATAATCCATAAGTGAAATAGTCAATCATATAATGAACCAGATCACTTACATGCAAGTGTCCTCAAAGAATAAGTCAAATCATGTGTGCGCAAGAGCAGGATGTTACATTTGCATACCATATGTGATGAATTATTAACATAAAAACTTGATATATTTCATTCGTTAACTGATTTTAAGGAGATAAAATGATTTCATGTTATCTGTCGATAATGACCTTATCTTCCTTAGCTAACAAAGAAATAAATATTTCTAGAATAATATTTCATTATAATAAAAAATTCAAATGTTTGTCTTGGGTTGACTTAAAAATACTTTCTCATTAGCTAAGGGTTAATAAGGATAAATTTAGAAAGTGTTGATGAGTTCTCTACTTATATCTCCTTAAATATCAAAATATAATTGACCATTAGGGTGTGAGAATTACTAAACTACTTAAAAATATTTCTAAACAATTTTCCAATTCTATAACACCAACAATTTCAACCAATTATAATATAAGTACATGGACTAATACTAATTCATTAAACTAAAATAAACATAAAACCATTGTTATTAACCTTCACTTCCTATTAACATTCACTTGCCATGAGAAATAACTAAATACATAAAACCAACCAATTGTAATAATGTTCACATCCCAAAGTCATATGTAAGTGCCTCAATGAAAAGAATAACAAAATATGAATTTTCCATGTTGTATTTAAGTATCCCCAAACATATTGTCTCAATATGTAAATGTGAACATTTCCAACTAAATTATGAAATGAGTCACGAGATAAACTCTTGTTAATGATTTAAACTATATATTAAAACTAGAGAGCCCTCAAAGCTAGGAAATGTGCATAAGTTTTAAACGTGCATGAATGGTAATACTTGTAGAAAGGTTAACTAATTGAAGCTATATCATTATTTTTGTTTTTTATGATTAAAATATTTTTATTATTGTGTAACATTACGTTGATGTGTAACTTGGCTTCACAAACTTTTATTTTTTTCAATGATAAGAGTGGATTCTTGTAATATCCCACTCTTGTGAGCACATGTTATCTACTTATTCTTTGAGGACACTTGCGTGCAAGTGATCCGATTATAGTACATGGTTATATATTTCTCTTACGGATTTTATGGTGATGTTGATGGTTATGATTTAATGTTAATTGATATATATGTATTGGTAGATGCTATTGACGAGTTTCCCCCAAGTGTGCAGGACACTTTCCAAATTGTGGATGTAGGTGGCATCAATAGACCTCTTGGGACTCCGAATTGAGTCAGGGAGTGGATTGTATTGGTTTGAGTATTTCATTTATGCATATGTGACATATGATCGATTATAGTATGATTTTGTATATGGGTCATTGACATTGTTTCGTTGATGGATGCAGGATGACGATTACTTGCTAATATGAATCACATAATGAGTAAAGGGACCATGTACATAGACCATATATTGAGGGAGAGGTGTCACAATATTGTTGTCACAACCTACTAGCACTCTCGTCATGGCTTGAATTGTAGGTTAACGATTACCTAGTTCAATAGGTCCACGATGTCGTGAGGGAAGACTGAGACATGTTGGATTACTGAGCCGGGGTTGAATTAGTAATAGAGAAATTATAATCCTTTTTAAACCAAATAAACCAAGTATTATATCAATGTTGAATTATCATCCAATAATGAGAAATAAACAAATGAACAATCATAAACATACACAGTACACCAGTGTTTTACGTGGAAACCCAAAGTGGGAGAAAACCACAGATTTTTTTTTCTTATATGTCTTGAAGAATTACATTCATTGGAAGCACCAACTTCCTTTCTTTTCTATCTGCAACTAGAAGGAGGCTCCAACCCCCTAGTTTCTCAGGCTACAACCTAAGGGGAGCTCCAACTCCCCAATTCTCTGGCTACAACTAGAAGGAGGCTACAATCCCTTATGTTCTTCAGCTACAACCGGAAGGTGGCTACAACCACCTATCCTTGCCCTGTCCAACCGCTCTGAAGTAGAAGTAGAATGATGGAACCACTGTCACACTATCGCTGTGATATATACCGTTGTAAACATGAACCATGCATCAACCATGCATCAACCTGTACCTCAACCTGTAATTAACCTATACCATAAACAAGTGCATAAACCATGCACCAACCTGTACCAAACAACCTGTAATAAACATGTACCATAAACAAGTGCAACCAACCATGTACCAAGTATGTACCAATCATGTGTCAACTACTCATCAATATGTACCAACATCATCAACTATACACCTCATGTATGTTCCACTCATTAACTACTTGTCTCAACCATATACGCAACATGTACCTTAATTAATAGCCCTCATCAATTTCATCATCCAAATATGATTTGTAACTCTGTAATATACCTGGTGTATATGATCACATACCTACAAACCTTCCTTAACTTTAATAACAAGAGACTATCATTTTCATCAAACATTTCTTTAGTCTTACATGACTAGTTTTGGATTAGTCAACAACCCTAACTTGAAATAATAATAAGTTTGTACCTATAATGAATAAATATATGAAACTGATACACAACATTATTCAGTGTTTTTTATGAAATTCCTCCAAGTGTCACTACTTGGAACCTCTCAAAAAAGGAGTTATAGCAAAAAATCCATACCTTGCTGAATTTTAGCTTATTCTAGAGAGCGACCTTATAGAGCGTGCCCCACACAAAATATTTGTTGAATCAATATGAAACTATTACAAAAAATAATAAGAATTTATTCTAACCAATAGATTTGGTCTTACTAAATTGGGATCCGTTATGAAGAAGCTATGACGTTTTTACCTGAAACACCTGTTTTAGACTAGTTTCGGGACTAGCCACAAACCCTATTTTCCATGGAGTGTAACTCCAAAAATACAAAGACCCACAAGATGAATTTTTTACCACAGATACTTGGATATGTTTCATCAATGGAATAGAAATTTAATGGTTTGAACCATTCTAGAGAAAACATTATTGCGAAAATGGTGAGATGACCTGTAAATAACATACCATAGAAAGCATCATTAAAAGAATTTATCCTTCCTTGAATTCTGGCCTTCTTTTCTTCACCTTCCATTAGAAATTTGGCTTATATATCCTTTGGCTATCTCAAACACCTATAGATATTCAATATGCTCAAGTGTGATCTTAAATGAGAGAGTCTTGCCTCTTATTTATACTCTCCAAGTAGCTTCCTTAAAAACATCTTCTAGGTCACTTTGCCCACTTTCCTTATTTTAGGGTTAACCCACTTATAATTTCTCCATTAAAATTATTATTTAAACAATTCATTTGTATTAACTTTGAATTATAGTACACTCATAACTTCACTTTATTATTTACCTTCTAAAATCTCTTAAACCACTTTGACTACTTTGACCTTTTGGGGCTTCGAGATGACATATGAGGGTCCTCCAACTTTGTAAGGCCATAACTCTCAAACCGTGAGGATTTATGTGACATTCCACATACCACTAGAAATGGAATGTCATGTAATATACATATAGAATAGTATTACCTACAACTATATCAAAACTCATACCACTATCAATCAAACAAACTTGGGTCCATTACCCAAACCTAGGTTCTCCAACTTTTCATGGCCATAACTCTCTAACCGTGAGGAGTTATGTGACGTTCCACATACCACCAAAAATTAAATGACAAGAAATATCCATATAGGATAGTTTCACTAAAAAATTCACTGAACTTCATCTCATTATTCCACAAACAATCATATGTTCTCTAACCATACTTCTAGGATAACTCAATATGCAAAGTGTCTTCCCGTGAGGGATTTCACCATAAGGGGACCACTTTGGAGTTCATCCATTTCTACTTATTATCAACTATGACAAGACAATAATGATTCATATTTACATAAAACAAACTTGGGTCCATTACCCAAAACTTTATGTTATCGGGCTTTCTTCAAGGGTTGACATCAATGAAAACCAACCTTAGTCAACAATATCCCCCTTTGGCATTGATGGAAAAAATCTGATGCAAAAATGAAATTATGTCATGAAATACTGAAGTCATATCACTCATGCTCCCCCTGGAAACATGCCTCTGTCCTCTGCATCTCTGTGACCATTGCTCCCCCTAGAACCATGCCTCTGTCCTCTGCATCTGATGAATCTCTCCCCCTTTGTCATCAATGGAAAAGGTATCTTTCCATCCGAGGTTGGTCCCCCTTAGTGAATTGTCTTCTTTATGGTGTTTCATTGTGTACATATAATACATATAAGATAAGCATTCAAAATCATTCATTTTGGAGTAGAAATAACTCTAAGTCTCTAACGAAGATACTCAAAGGCTTCCCATGGAAGTGTTTTATAAAAATGTTTTCCACTTATTCTTTTGTGCCCACATACTCAACTCTGATATTATTTTTTGCAACTTGTTCCCGTAGAAAGTGATATTTGATTGGAATGTTCTTTGTCTTGGAGTGCATCAATGGGTTCTTTAAGATACAGATGGTTCTTGTATTATCACAATAGATTGGAATGGGCTCATCATACTCAACCTATATATCTGTGAAAGTTTGTTTCATCCAAAGAACCTATGTACAACATGTTGTTGTTGCAATATACTCTACCTCAGTTGTAGATAGAGATATTGATGATTGTTTCTTTCTTAGAAATGATATTGAACACTCACCCAAGTAGAATGTTGTTCCACTAGTGCTTCGTCAGTCATCAATAAAACCTACCCAATATGCATCTGTGTATGAAATAAGAGATAGATCATTTTCTTTTGGATACCATAATCCAAAATCTTTTGTTCCTTTGAGATATCTCAAAATTCTCTTCACTACTAATACATGTGATTCCTTTGGTACTTCTTGAAATCGTTCCACCTATTCAAATGCCTGCATTACATATGGTATGGATGTTGTCACATATAGTAGGTTTTCAATCATTGACCTGTATTTCTTCTGATCTGTAGACTTTGAATCATCATATTTTCTTAACTTGCAATTGGTTTTCATGGGAGTGTTAATTGGCTTGCAATCTTCCATTCTGAACCTCTTTGACATTTCTATGATATATATGGTTTGAGAAATAAAAATTTCTTGGTTTATTTGATGTATCTAAAGTCCCATAAAGAAGGATAGTTCTCTAAATAATGACATTTCCGATTCATTATACATATCCTTTGCAAATTTTTGGCTTAACCTGTCATCATCACTACCAAAAATAATATCATCAACATAAAATTCAATTAACAAAATATTACCTTGATTTACCTTGATGTAGAGGCTGTTGTCTAGAGTTCCTTTTTTGAATCCTTCCTGTTGTAGATATTTATCCAGTCTAGAGTACCATGCTCTAGGAGTCTATTTTAGACCATACAAGCCCTTCTTTAATTTGCACACAGTTTGCATTCTTTGACAACTAAAATCCTTCTGGTTGTTCAATACAGATTTCTTCTTCAAGTTGCCCATTCAGAAAAGATGATTTTACGTCCATCTGATACACTTTAATATTTTTAGAGCATGCATAAGCTAAAACAAAATGGATTGTTTCCATTCTAGAATCTGGGGAAAATGTCTCTTCAAAGTCGATTCCTTCAATATGTTCATATCATTTACATACAAATATAGTTTTGTTCCTTGTAACCTGTCCATCTTCATTCAATTTATTCTTGAAAACCCATTTTGTGCCAATCACATTCTTATTCTTTGGTCTTGGAACCAATTCCCAAGTGTCATTTTTCTTTATTTGATCAAATTCTTCATCCATGGCCTTATTCCAAAATTCATCCTTGCTAGCTTCTTCAAAGCAATTTGGTTCAATTGTAGATAAGAGTGTTAGGTGTGGTTGTTCTAGTGAATGGATTCTTCTTCTAGTCTCAACTCCTGCATCTTTGTTTTCGATAATCTAATATGAAGGATGATTCTTTTGTACTCGTCTGTTAGGTGTCTTTGGAGACACTTGTTGAACTTTCTCTTATGCTTCTGTCGGATTCTCTTCATCTTCCTCTTCTACTTATTTTTCATCTTCTGCTTCCTTTTTGAAAGGTTGTTCCATTGATTCATTTTCTTCTTCCTTTGATTCTAGTCTGCATGTTTCATTAAATGCTACGTTGATTCTTTCCCCAATCTTGTTCAATCTTAGGTTGTAACACTTGTATTCTTTCCTTGTACTTGAGTAACCAACAAGTAATCCTTTTTCCACACGAGAGTCAAACTTTCTCATTCTACCATCTTCTCTTGTGATGTAGCATTTGCTTTCAAAAACTCTGAAGTGCTTCACATTTGATGGTCTTCCTTTCCATAGCTCATAGGGAGTTTTGTCAGTGTTGTATCTGAGAATTACTTTGTTTTGAATGTGAACTATTGTATTCACTTCATGTGTCCAAAATATATTTGTCAATTTGGAATCCATTAGCATTGTTCGAGTCATTTCCTGTACTATCATGTTCTTTCTTTCAACAACTCCATTATGTTGAGGTGTCCTAGCAATGGAGAATTGCCTTTTTATTCCATGACCGATGCAGTAGTCCATAAATTCCTTTGAATTGAACTCTCCTCCATTATCATATCTCAATCATTTGATTTTTGAATCCATTTCATTTTCAACCATTTCCTTGTAGATCTTAAAGTTTTCAAAAGATTTTGACTTATTCTTGAGAAAGCAAACTGCAGACATTCTTGTATAATCATCAACTAATAACATAAAGTATTTCTCACCTTTTGAACCCTTGGTTGTAGTTGGTCCAACTAGATCAGTGTGCACAATTTCCAGTGGTCTTTTCATTGAATGTTCCTTTGATTTGAACATGGTATTTGTTTTCTTTCCTTGTTCACAATGCTTGCATAAAGTGTTGGTTGGTTTCGTGATCTGGGGAATTTCTTTGACTACTTCTCTTTTGTTGACTTTGACAAGGTTATCAAAATGTATGTGAGCCATTCTTCTGTGCCATAGCCAAATTTCATCTTCCTTTCCTAGACAACACTTTTCATTTCCAATTTCACTTAACACATATATGTTTCTTGAAGTTATTGCAGTTGTAGCAATCAATTTTCCTGAACGTTCTTTTCTTATCTCGCACTTTTGTGAATTGAAAGTAACTTTATAACCTTGGTCACACATTTGACTCACAATTAGAAGATTATGTTTCATATCTTCTACTAGTAGAACATTTTCTTCCTTTGTATTCTTGTTCCCAATTTTGACTGTGCCTTTTCTAATGATTTTAGCTAAATCATCATTTTCGAAGGAGACTGATCCATCTCTTTCCTTTCTTAATGTAAGAAACCTTTCTTTATCACCTGTCATGTGTTTTGAATAGCCACTCTCAACATACCAACCACGTTTCTTATTCTTAGCCTGTAGAGCGAGTGTGCATTCTTCATTGCTATATTGATTATGATTTCTTATTCATGTCTTTTTCTTATGTTCATGTCTGTGACTATTGTTATTCTGCGGTTCTCTAGGAGGGACTGTCATTCTAAAATCTTTGTCCATGTGTACAAAGTTGTTACATTTGTAATATTCCACTTAAGTTATCAAATATTCAAACATGTTGTAACCTCTTCTCTATGTTTCACTAGGCCTTCTAGGATAACCCTTTTGTGTATGAATTTCAAAGTTGTTTATGTTCCTGTTGTTAGCTCTGCAATTCACAGCATTATGTTCAAAACTATTACCTGCATAACATAAACCAAAAAATACATTTTGATACCTGGGAGTTGAAGATCTTCTGAAAGGAGGTCCTCTTGTGAATCCTTGTTCTTCTTTAGGCCTATCTGTCTGTTCTTGATTATGAAATCTAATTCTTCTCGGTGGAGGAGTGTCCCTGTAATTTTCCTTGTATATATTCATATCCCCTTTGATTGTTTCTACGTATCTTTTTGGATATGTTTATTTCTCTATTGTTTTGGAGCTTGATCCATTTTCTATCTAATTGTATCCAAATCCGGACTTGTCATGATGAGATTTTTTACTGTTGATAATGTCATCCAAACCTTTTGAGTTATTCTGCATATTTTTCTTTTGAATATCCTTTCTTACTGTAGCAATCTCTGCTTCCAAATTTCCAATGATCTTGTCATTTTCTTCTAGTTTTTCTTTGAGTGCTTATTCAATTAATTTATCTTCCTCTATTTGAACCTTCAAATTTGTGATCATTTTTTCTAGTTCTTGAGTGTCTTTTTTCTTGTCTAGTTCTGCTTGTAATTTCTTGTTTTTATTATTTTCTCTTCTGATAAATTCTATGGCACACATCAATTCTTCTCGGTAGTCAACTTCCGCCTCTTCAATTTATTCTTTGACTTCTTCATATTATTCTTTAGCTTATTCATATTCTTCTTCAAAGTCTTCTTTATCAGAGTCTCCTACTGCCATGAATAGAACTCTTCTTGTCTCATTGTGACTGACTTCATCTTCATATAATGATGAGATGTCTTCTTTGGTGCATAAGCTTTTCTTGAAAACTTTGTTTGTAGTTCTTTTTCCTTTATATGTTTTCTTGCCTTTTGAGTAACCTTCATCATTTCTCTTTTTCTTATGAGGAAATTTGTTATCAAAATGACCAATACCATCACAATTAAAAAAAATTAAAGGAAGCTTACCTCTATACCTACCATTGGTTCCCTTGTTCAATCTTTTGACGAAGTTGGCCACTTCTTCATCATTTTTCAAGACGTCACTGTTGCTGCTATGTTCTTCTTGTTTCTTTTCATTTTTCTTTGATCTTTTGGATGCTTTGAAAGATTATTCTTTTACATCTATATTTTCTTTTTCAGTTCTCATTGCATATGTTGTGAAGATTCCATGTAGTTCGTCCATGCTTATTGAGTTTAGATCTGATATTTCTTCTAGTGTTGGTATCTTAGGGTCAAATCTCATAGGAAGAGATCTTAGTACCTTTTGAATAATTACAGATTCTTCAATTTCTTCTCCCAATACTATGATTGCATTCACTGTTTCATCAACTCATAAGAAGTAGGCTGTAATATTCTCATATTCCTTCATCTTTAGTTGTTTGAATTGACCTCTATAAGTTTGAAGGTTCGCTGCTTTGACTTTTGAATCTCCTTCATAAATATTTCAAAGCTTGTCCTAGATATCTTTAGTAGATTTACAATGTGCAACTTCGATAAATATCATTTCAATGAGACCATTCAGAAGTGCATTTATGGCTTTACAATTATTCTGACCGAGTTTCACTTCTTTGTCAAAACAATTTGGAACTGTTGGTACTGTGTATCCATCTACAATTGATTTCCAAATTTCAAATCCCTGTGCCTGTATATATTTCTTCATTATTATGCTCCAAAAAGCATACTTTTGTCCATCAAACTGTGGCATTCCATTTTTATACAAGTTGTTTCTCTTCATGATCTACCCTTCAATCGTTAAACTTATTTCTAAATGAACCTTATCTTATACGAATTATTGGATTACTGAGAGGGGGGTGAATCAGTAATAGAGCAATTATAATCCTTTTTAAAACAAATAATACAAGTGTTATATCAATGTAGAATTATCATCCAATAATGAGAAATGAACAAATAAACAATCATACACATAAACAGTAAACCAATGTTTTACGTGGAAACCCAAAGCGGGAGAAAACCACAGAATGCTTTTTATTATATGTCTTGAAGAATTACATTCATTGGAAGAGCCAAAATCCTTTGTTTTCTAGCTACAACTAGAAGGAGGCTCCAACCCCCTATTTTCTCAGGCTACAACCTGAGGGAAGCTTCAATTCCCCAATTCTCTAGCTACAACTAGAAGGAGGATACAACCCCCTGTGTACTCCGGCTACAACCAGAAGGTGGCTACAACCACCTGTCCTTGCCCCGTCCAACCGCCCTAAAGTAGAAGTAGAATGATGGAACCAATGTCACACTATCACTGTGAGATATACCTCTATAAACTTGTACCAATAAATCTGAACCATGCATCAACCATGCATCAACCTGTATCTCAACCTATAATTAACCTGTACCATAAACAAGTACATCAACCATGCACCAACCTGTACCAAACAACTTGTAATCAACCTGTACCATAAACAGGTGCAACCAACCATGTACCAAGTATGTACCAATCATGTGTCAACTACTCATCAACTATGACTCATCAATATGTACCAACATCATCAACTATACACCTCATGTATGTGCCAACTCATCAGCTACTTGTCTCAACCATGTACACAACATGTACCTTAACCAAAATCCCTCGTCATTTTCATCATCCAAATATTATTTGTAACTCTATAATAGACCTGGTGTAAATGATCACATACATGCAAACCTTCCTTAACTTTAAGAACAAGAGACTAGCATTTTCATCAAACGTTTCTTTAGTCTCACATCACTAGTTTTGGATTAGTCAACAACCCTAACTTGAAATAATAATAACTTTGTACCTGTAATGAATAAATATCTGAAACTGATACATAATTTTCTTCAGTGTGTTTTATACAATTCCTCCAGGATTTTCTACATGGAACCTCTCAGAAAATGAGTTATAGCAAAAATGGCATACCTTGTTGAATTATGGCTTATTCTAGAGAGCAACCTTGTAGAGTGTTCCCTACACAAAATATTTTTTTAATCAATATGAAACTATTACATGCATACTAAATACTTTACTATAACCAACACATTTGGTCTTACTGAATTTGGATATGTTATTAAGAATCTATGATGCTTTTACCTGAAACACCTATTTTAGACTAGTTGCAGGACTAACCACAAACCCTATTTTACACGGAGTGCAACTCCAAAAATACAATGACCCACAAGATGATTTTTTTACCACATATACTTGGATATGTTTCCTCAATTCAATATAAATTTCATGGTCTTAATCATTCAATAAAAAAAATTATTGTGAAAATGGTGAGATGACCTGTAAATAACATACCTTAGAAAGCATGATCAAAATAATTCATCCTTCCTTGAATTCTGGCCTTATTTTCTTCACCTTCCCTCAGAAATTTGGCTTAGATATATTTTCGTTACCTCAAACACTTATAGATATTAAATATTCTCCAGTGCGATATGAAATGAGAGAGTCTTGCCTCTTATTTATACTCTCCAATTAGCTTCCTTAAAAATATCTTCTAGGTCACTTTTTCCACTTTCCTTATTTTAGGGTTAACCCACTTATAATTTCTCCATTAAATTTATTATTTAAATAATTCATTTGTATTAACTTTTAATTATAGTACACTCGTCACTTCACTTTATTATTTACCTTCTAAAATCTCTTAAACCACTTTGACTACTTTGACCTTTTGGGGATTCTAGATGACATATGAGGGTCCTTCGACTTCGTAAGGCCATAACTCTCAAACCGTGAGAAGCTATGTGATGTTCTACATACCACTAGAAATGTAATGACATGTAATATCCATATATAATAGTATTACCTTAAAATGTATCAAAACTTGTACCATTATCCATCAAACAAACTTGGGTCCATCACCCAAACCTATGTTCTCCAAGTTCTCATGGTCATAACTCTCTAACCGTGAGGATTTATGTGACATTCCACATACCACAAGAAATGGCATGACAAGAAATATCCATATAGGATAGTTTCACTAACAAATTCAATGACCTTCATCTAATTATTCCACAAATAATCATGGGTTCTCTAACCATACTTCTAGGATAACTCAATCCGCAAAGAGTCTTCCCATGAGGGATTTCGCCATAAGGGGATCACTTTGGAGTTCATCCATTTATAATTATTATCAACCATGACAAGACAATAATGAGTCATCTTTACATCAAACAAACTTGGGTCCATTACCCAAACCTTTGTGCTACCGGGCTTTCTCCAAGGGTTGACATCGATGACAACCAACCTTAATTAACAAGATAGTTGCGCATGAATATTTCTAAGGGGTGTGCAATAAGGAAGGGTCCTTATTCCTTAGAATCCCTCAGTCTCTCACAAGGTTTTCAAAATGGAGTGTTGACTCGAGGGGTTGGACAACTACCAAAACAAATCAAAGGTAAGTGACACCCTTGGAGCACGGAGTGCGTCTTGAAGGGCACGTCGCGAAAGTAACATTTGATTCAATGAATCTAAGTGGCATAGAAAACCTTGGGAGAATAATTAAACCTTGTAAAATATTTAAGCATTGTCAGATTTAATTAATTAATTAAGGATCGAAATGATTACTTGTGAATCCCGAAATGAAAGTCTAAGCCTATTCGAAAAAATTAAGCCTAAGTCCAAGTTAGTAATAAGACTAAAACTAAATTATAAATTAAATAATGAGGGGATGAAGTAAATCAATTTAAGAAATTAAGAAAAATAAAATAAACCTAAAGATTGATTTAATACACATATGTGCAAGAAATTACCAAACTGGAATTTAAGGTAGGAAGGGAATAAACTTGAAGGCATGTGTACGCATGGAAAGGTATATAGAGTCTAATTAACACTAGTCTAACTAAGAGAAGAATCCTATTTTAACTCAACTCATATTTAGTAAGTTGCGAGTCATTAATTTGAAATAAGGGGAATAAAGAGACAACTAGGAGTGATTTAAGGAGCGCTTTTAGGAAGGGTGAGGGAAATTGACTTTTATTAAAATAAATTATGGATTTACTGGTGCAACTTGGGGAAGAGGATGACAAGTGTAAGGGGGAAATAATTCTAAATTATTTAATTAAAAAGAGAATAAATTGTGCAAGTGGGGATGTGCCATGGAGAAATTCTATAAAACAAATGGCCTAGATGAGAAATGGATCACACCGGTTATGGGTAAAGTTATGTTGCAAAATTTTTGACTGGTTTTACTTGTGAGAGTTGGGATACCCAACTTGAGAGAGAGAGTGGTGACTCTACCTTGTGAGGCAAGTTCAGAGCTAAATGATTTTTGGTTGTGTGTGTGTGTGGCCCCTTTGCGGATTAGGGGCCTAAGGGGGAAGAAGAGTACACCTAGTGTTGAATGGGAGGTACCTGTGAAGTCTCAACGATTAGCAAGTGAGAGGTTGGAAGGAGCACCAATTATCGAGGATCATCTCCAGGCTCATCTTCATCGTCGGTTATGGTATTCTCGTTAAAATTGTATTTGTAATTAAGTTCAAATTTTGTATATGGATTTAAATACTGTATTAATTTGTAATGGACTTCAAAACTTGAGTTGGTCGAGTTTTTCTTGATGCTTTTGTAAATTAGAATAAATTTTTAGATGGGATGCCATCAAATTTGATTATTAGAAATTCTCAATCATTTTCTTCATTTCACAATCCACTTTATCTTACCGGTTGTTGAAATTCTTATATTTTACACAAAATACAGTTGGGATTTAAATAGGCATGATCGTTACTAATTATCGAACCTACTTCACACCTTTTTTATTTGAGAGTGCTACATGTTGTGTTTGTTTTTAAAAGAATTTCATTTTTCTTCCTTGACGAGATCCCATGCTCTAGGATTTAAAAGAATTTAATCACTGTTAAACCAATTCATTTTTCTTCCTTCACATATTTTGTTTCTCTTCGAGCACCTTTTCTTTCTTTTCCTGGACATAATCGATTTTCTTAGAGCGCCTTTATTTGATTCTTCATGGACAGAATTTGAATTTCTTAAGGTGCCTTGTCTTTCTCTTTTCCCTAAAAGAATTTATTTTCTTAGAGCACCTTTTTCTTGCTTCTTTCTTTGACAAAACCTGATTTTATGAGTGCTCCTTCCTTCCTATTCCAATGACAGAAATCAGACTCGCCCGATGCACCCTACTCACTTAGCGATTCACCTAGATCTCTTTGTATTATTCCAGAGGTTGCAAAAACATCCCACTTAGCAATTTGCCAGCTCTCGGTGTATTATTCCAGAATCGTCTAAGTGAATACTTAAACCAACATTCAGCCACAATGAATGATCTAGAGAAATTTTCTTTTTCCAATCCACTATATTCATTTGTTTAGTTCATTCTTCCCTTTTTGCACATTCAGGTAGATAAATTATATCTCCGCATTAGTATTCTAGTGTTCTGACCCTCTATCAATTTATTGAATGTCTCAGATATAGTGGGATCAAATCCTCCATGGTTAGTAAAGGAAAGAGACTCATTGTTTGAGATCTATCTTCCTACCAATATCTATACTCTGTCTAATCGTTCTCTAAGATTCCTTCACACTTTAAATCGACCAAACTTTGGAACTTGGTTTTGGAAAGAAAACCTAAATTTTGATTCAAACATAAACCTTAGCAGTAGTTAACAGTTTAAATGGCACCTTAGTACTGTGTCTTAGTAGTAGCTAACAATTTAAATGGTGTTTTAGTATTGAAAATGGTAAGGATAGATTAAATGTATGGGAAAAGTCCATACAACATCGTTTATTGAGTGAATAGGTAGCTCTTCACCTTTCAACAAACACAACATACTCAATTCTAACCATCCAGGTAAATCTTTCTACCTCATTCTGACTAACTCTAAACACTGAACCAATATCCTTGTTGCTTCCACAGAAAGGCTTCTCGTACTGAATCTCAAGTTAATAAGATCCAATCCATTCACATTCTCTGCAGGTGTGGACACTCACATGGTATCATGTTGCTTTTGGGATTATAATAGAGTTTTAAAAGTTACAATTACAGTAATTATTTGATAAGATAAAGTTAATTTGGAATTAATGTATGAATTTTAGTAATGGTAACTCTCTGTCTCAAAACTAATTATTTTGAATCAACTTACTTCGTAAGTATATTCAATCTATTATTAAATGTTATCAGTGCTTAACATTGAAGAGAGATTTAAATCTTGGACATTATATATATATATATATATATATATATATATATATATATATATATAATACTTTTTAATATCGCAAAAATATTTATTACAATTAATATCTCAAGGGGGTTTTATCTATTGATATAGATTTATTTTCATCTTGAAAATTAGTTGACTGTAATAAAACCTATTTAGTAACCTTAGGAAATTATTGTACAATGAATTTAATATTTAACCCCAAACCGTGTACAATTAATTTAATACAATACCAGGGTTACATTTTAAATAATATAATAATAGAATTTAATAATAGAATTTGTGTTAAAGTTATTCATTGAATCTTATGATCGATATCAAAATTTCTAGTATTAATGTAGTCAGACTATTGTTGGAATATTTCATAGGTGGATTTTTGCTTCAATTAAATTGATATGTGTTAATGTAGTCAAACTATTATTGGAATGTGTCATAGGAATGTGTCATAGATGGTAATTGCATCAATTAATTGATATATGATATTTGTAGTTGGACTATTCTTGAATTCTTCAAAGGTGGCATTGCGTCAATTAAATTGATATATATGTATGTCGTAGAATTTTTGTTCCACTATAAACTTAATGTTTATTTATGATTAATTAAGTAATCATATTACTCGCGTGCCTTGAAAATAATGTTAATGTATGATTAATTAAGTGATTAGATTACTCACGCACCTTGAAAATAATGTTAATATATGTCATTAGATTACTCGCGCGCCTTGAAATTAATGTCAATACATGAATAATTAAGTGCTTAGATTACTCGTGCGTCATGAATTAATGTTTATGTATGATTGATACAGTAATTAGCTTACTCTTGCACCATGAAAATAAAGTTGATGATTACTCTTGCGCCATGAATAATTGATGATTAAGATTGATTGATTGATCTAGTTGATATTCAGCTTGATTGGATTAGTGGGAATTAGACAACTCCTTGTTCCTCAGAACAGCCACCAACGTTAAGACCTTAAATGGTAAAAATCAATCGGACGAATCCTGGGCTTGAGCATTGTTTATGTGTCTTGGAGGTCCTAACCTTGCAGGATAGGTTGGGCAGGTAGTTCTTTTAAGATATATTTATGTAATGAGTTGATTGAATAAAAGTATTGATGTTTCCAGTTGATTGCGATCAGTTGATATTGCATCAGTATTTTTATAATACTTGTCGATTGAGTCATTATTAGTGGTGATGATGTATCACTTGCAATGCTACCAATTTATGTTGCGACGATTCTATTATCCTAACTCAAAAAAATAAATTATTTACCTATTTTACAACATTTATTGTTGTAACGACGAGCTCGTTACAAGCCTAAAAAAATCCCTCATTGTAATGCATTTTATAATATTAAACTCACACACATTATGAAAATGTACCACTAGACTTATATTAAAAATGCACACCTTATATTTAGAGTGTCATTATAAATTTAGTGAGTTTACCACTAGGACTATATTAAAAATGGACACTTTATATTTAGAGTGTCATTATAAATTTAGTGAATTCACTCACTAGATTAATTGGGGAATCATATAACTTATTAGATGGTTTATGGTCATGTTCCATCATAAAACAAAAATCTGTGTGATAAAGTTGTGTACCATTGAACTCACTCACATGTGAGAGACAACCAAGTTTTTTTTAGGTCATTGTCTATTTAGTATGTTATAAATAGATAGCACTTTTGCACATAGTTATGTTTTTATTCTAAAATGGAAAATATGAAAGAATCGTAAATTTGTTTTCGAAAATAGTTTTAAAAATCTTTTAAAAAACTAATTTCTAATACATTTTCCTAATAATGTTTATCAAATATTACTATTAAATATTACTCGGATATTTGACTTATTAAATATTATGTTGGATTTTTTTACTTATTACACAACCATTATTCTCTTTCAAATTGAATTATATAAAAATTATATTAAAGTATTTATAAACAACAAATTTATTTCATTTCACATATCTATAAATAAAATCTCTATCTCAATAATGATTACCAATCCCTAGATATATTTTATAATTGATTCTGCCTAGATATGGGAATCAAAACTTCAATATAAAATGAGATAATGTAAAATTATTTGTAACCATAAGTTTATTTCTATAAAGTGACTTTTAAAAATGACACAATATATCATAAACTTTAATTTTTTATTTGACATCTTATCTAGGGATTTATTTATAATAGATAATATTAAAATATTTATTTATATTTAAAAATAAGGTAATCATAAAATTTAATATTTATATGTATAATTTTAGTTTTTTTCATTAAATATTTTTTTATTAAATATTTTTTTTTAATTAAATATTTATATTTAATTAATAAAAAATTGATTATAATGATAAAATAATTATCAGATGATTAAATAAATAAAAATACTAAAGTGAATAGCATATAATTGTCCATGAGAGTTAGTTCAAAGGGTTTTGAATTAGACGTGAGATTTCCTCGAAGTGATAAGTTGGAGGTACTCCCCCATATATAAGAGAGAGACAAAAATGGTACAATTATAATGAAAGGGTGCAATGAAAGGTCCTAGCCTACATACAAATGTAATAATTCAATATCTAGGGCTTAATACTAGGTTTTATACATAACATGGGTCTTTGTTTAGGGCTTAATAGTTTTTTGTGATTGTTTATCTACGTAAAAGTATTTCATTTATCAAGATCAACATCCTTGTTCATGGTCCTTGCTTTTTTATTGTGTTATATATATAATCTAACCAGTTGGACTCATCCATACCTGAATTTGACATTGTTTTTTAGTTCATCACAATATTTAACCCCTTCATTAGTATAAACTCAAACAATTTCACAAATAGAGAACTCAAATGGTATTTAAGAATTTTAATTGAATAAAATTTCAATTATGGGTAGAAAAATGTACCTTACAGACTTAGTCCAGTAATTCCAAGTCTTCATAAAATAATGGGGTTGCTTTATTTCATGGGCTTATATTTTAAAACATGGAAAACAATCCCAAACAATAGACAAACAATAGACACGTTGAAACCATAAATCACATGTCAGGAAAAGAAAAAACCCAAAACATCGGTTGAGAAATATTAAAGAGAAATTATAATATTTAACATCAGTTAATCGACATTTGTGAGACATGAAAAAAAAGGATAAATTTAACCTACTTTGACTAGTTTTTATGTTAAAAAATAATGTTTTAAAAAAACATCAAGTTCCGGCACCAAATGTAGTAGTGAACTTTGGTGTTCACTTGATTTTGATGGCATCTAATGTAAGAAGAAACAAGGATCCCATGTAATCAAGAGTCATGCAATATAATACCACACATACTCACAATTGAACTACTCAACAATAATCATAACAATAATAACTACACAACATTGTCAAATATTTACACAAATGTTTAGGTGGAAACCGCAATGGAAAAACCATTATCAAATTGATTTTCCTCTCTCTCTCTCTCTCTCTCTCTCTCTCTCTCTCTCACACACACACACACACACACACACACACACACAATACAAGAATCATTGAATTTCTAGGATGCAATCCATTACAATATATTCTTTCATCTTCTTCATGTTTGGAGTTCTCCCATCTCCCTTATGGCTCATTAGTATTTTTCCTCTCTCTAGATGTAATCCTCTATAGAAATTAGTCTTTCAAATTCTTTTCCCATCCCTCTAACCTTTCATCTTCCAACAAATACTCACTCAATCCTTCAAAAAATATTCATAATTTATTTTCCTCATGACTACAATTGTCAACATTTCAAGTTATTTATGGAACCCTTCTTCCTTTTCTCATTCATTGCCACATCACATAATTTAAATCCATCCATGTCTTCTCCAACTCTTACAAGCACTAAATCCTATGTTATATTCAATTTATTGGTCTAGTTGGGTTCAAAACCCCTCACTAACCACTGGGATTCCATTTCTTTCCCATATGATTCAGATGTATGGGGATCGATGCTACTTTGAGATATTTTCCACTCCACAAATTCACATGGAGAGTAGGTAGTAGGATTCATGCAGGAGTATTTATTTCAGGGATTAATTCTTTAGTGTCCACCTTTGCACTTACTTTCACCTTCATACTTGTATCCACTTTCACCATATATCAATGTTATGGTCTTTTCATTTGCACTTTTCTTTCCATTCTACCTTGCTATGTCCTTTGTATACTACACCAAAGGAAGGGTGGAGGGATGGGGTATGGATTATGCCTTCTTCCTCCAACACAATGTTTTCTCTTCCTTCCACATTTAATAGAAGAGTTTCATAAAATATTCAACATTCTCTGCCTTCCACTTGACCTAAAAAATATTGAACATAATCCTTTATCAAAGGCTTTAACACTTCATCAACATTTGCCTACCACATCACCATCCTTTCTTCATGTTATTCATGCATCCTCTAACACTCACTTCCATTTGTACCTCATTGAAACATAAATGCCACAATTATTTTCCACATCACTATCTTAATACCACAACACCACTATTCTTACCATGTGTCCAACTCGCCATCTCTTCAACTTGGCCTCCAAAATACAACTCTACAAATTCATATCATATCCTCTACACTGTTGGTCTAACTTACCATTGTTTAAGTGATGTTCTCAATTTTGTTGGGGATGATACTTCATCATATTACCCATGTTATTAAAACTTATTCCCTAATGTTTATGAGGTAAATTTCATCCTCACTACCATATTCTTACATGTTCAACTTGTTTTTTCCACTCTTCATCCTCGTGCTACACACTCTTCTCATTTATTTTGTTATATAATTATATGAAGCACAATACATTATGGAAATTAGTGATCAAAATTTACAACAAAAGACTCTTATACTAAATCTTTCAGCTTCCAGTATGCTTCTACTCTCTATCTCCTCCACATCACCACTCCTCATCAAAATTGAGCCATATCTCCTTGAAGAATCAACTACATCAACTCTAACATTTTCTAGTTCCTAGATATAGATATCATCTCTTTCTTGAAACCACACAACATAACTTCCTCACAAAAAATGTTACATCATCTTCCTTTTGATCTCAATTACTAAACAAACTACCCAACATTCAACTTTCTATTAGTATATTCTTCTTGTTCTCCAAATTGTCAGTGATGTAGCACTTATCTTTGTCAGTCTACACCTCTTTGTTTTGTCACATCTCTTTCACTGAGGTATTTTCTCAACACACAATATTCTTCTATATCTCTTCTCTTCTATTCTCTAGAAAATTTGAATTTTCTCTCTTATTTCAACATCTTGTCATTGGCAACATCTTCTTAGTTTTTTATCTTTAGCTTGTTTGGTAGCTTAGGATAATGCTCTTCACCTTTCTCATGTGATTCCTACAACCTCCTCACTTCTTCATCATTAACTCTTCCATGTATTCTTCATATTATTGTTGAGTTTCCTGTGATCTCTTAACTTATGCCAATTTTCTCTTCTCCTCCTCTTCCTATCATTCTCTCATCCCAAAGTAGCTTCTTACTCTAATACCATTTGATTTTTGGAGAACTAATACCCCCTACAAATATCAAAATCACATAGTAGAAATGCATTTCGTGCATAGACTACAACATTAATAAAACTAGGAAAAAATGAGTTGTAACTACCAATAAATCAAACAATAAAATTCAAATAAAAAAAAAAACATTTAAGTGGAAAACCGATGAATAAAACCATCATCGATCAAATTATTTTCTTTGTTATAATTTTCTATAGAAAATTTACAAAAATATACTTATCCCTCTTTAAATTTCTTTTACAATATTCTTGTGTTCCCATGCCACAAGCCATGGTATCCTTTTCTCATATCCTCTATCTCTAGAGAACTCCCTTCTCCCTTCTCATTCATGCATTTCTTTTCTTCCTACACTATAACCACCCATCTATCAATTAATCTTCTACCTTATCCAATAAACTTCTCCATTAGTTACTCAACCATCTCTTCAACCATTATTCATCTTCAATATATCTCCTTTATGTTTAACTCATGTAATAGTCATGTTCTATCTCCTCTTGACAGCCATTTCCTCTTCTATCATCAACATCCATATGGGGACATATTATTGGCTATCGGGTTGATATAAAACCCTTTCATGTATCCCTCATTGTTCCTTCCCTTTCCCTAGGGGATCCATATGGACAAGGTCCATCATGGTACTTCTTTGTTATATTTCCTACTTGACAAACTAATGTGGAGGGTGGTAGGAAGGAGTATTTCCCATAATCATTTAAGGGATAAATGATTTACCATCTACCTTTTCACATGCCTCCTCCTCCATGATTGTCTTCACATTCACCATATTAATGTTCTAACTTCCACCTTTTCACTTTGATGTGGCTTCTATTTTAATTTTATAATGTCTCATGCTACTAATCCCATCAATTTAAAATTTTTCTGATACCAATTAACTCAAATGCTTGCATACTAAAATTGTCCATACAATGGACAACATTTTTAAAAACATGAATCCAACTAAATTAACATTCACACAACAACATAAAAATGCTCATAACTCAGAGTTTATGCACAATAAATAAAACACATAATTAAAAACAACATAATAGAGATAAACACTTATCTTTTAAAACAAGTGTGCAACCTAATGTAGACGACAAACATTCCTCCCAACCATATATTTGTTGCTCCAAATATCAATATAAAATCACCACTGAGTTGGGATACAAATCCACAATAGAGGTTGTCTCTACAATTCACTCACAACCCAATTATACCCCCAACAAACTATTTTTTCCTATAGCTATCCCAATCCTCCAGCTCTCTTCCCCTCAACCTGCACAACCCAAGGAATTGGATCCCCCTTCTATGTACTGCATTCCCTCAGGCATTCCCACTTCCCTCTAGGGATCTAGCATAGTTTGGTCAAGAATCCCTCTTGTTGAGGACTCCATGGATGTTAACTACAAGGGAAAATCACAACATCAAGCTCACTATTGTATAGGATAATGTCTCACACATAATGTCACTTTATAGGACTAAAAACCTACCTCTTCATGCATTTGCAGCTCAAAAAAACTACCACACATTCCCACTATGGCCACCTTCAAGATCCAATACCCTGCTCTCCCTTGCTATCCAAAAGATTCATGTAAGAACTACCCTCTCAATTTTACAAATGAATTTCCTTTTACCCCAAGATAGTTGTCTCTCAATTTCCCCAATGTTCATTCTACTTCAGCCCCATGCTCCCAATAACTATGGGATGTGACTTCTCATGCACCGACCCTCTTTCATGTATTCAACAACTAGGTTCTCACACAATCAATGGAAAAATTAGAAGTTTCTCTCAAAACACTAATGTTATGGATGGCTTGGGATTTAAGACATGTAAATACAACCCCATTTTAGACCCCTCCTCCCTTGTAGAAACTTTTCCCCCATGAATATGTCCATATCTATCTATAAATGCCATCACATTTAATTTTATTATCATGAGATATAATGTTGACATTAATACATATCCAGTCCCACGACCATACATAATATTTACATTGTACATCGTTAAAGTGGGGATTAAAATTAGGAATGTTACAACTGGTACCTATTTACACTACATGTTAAGAAAGATGAAGAGTATGGGTATGGGGTACTCCTCCTACCTCCACCATAGTTTTGTATCTACCTTCCACTTTTAACACAAATTATTTAATCGAATCTTCAACATTTTCCACCTTCCCCCAAACATAATAAAGCTCCAATACAAGACATTATCAGAGGCTTTAACACTTTCTCTATCATCGTCTTCTTACCATGTCACCATTCTATTATTATTTAATCCAATCTTCAACCTTATCCATGTTCTAACCTATTAAATATTAAACCTAATACTTTATCAAAGGATTTAACACTCACTCTATCAAAAAATTCCTACCACATCAACCATCCTTTATTCATGTCATCCGAGTATCATCTATAAGAAATCACTTCCACACATACCTCATTGTCTATGACACCATTGTTTTACAAATCACCATATCATAGCTACATGAAAACCTCTCTTATTTTCATGTTTTCATTTCATCATCTCTTCATCTCAACTTCCAAGAAATATCTCTACAACTTAGTATCCCATCCTATACTCTCTTTGTTTTCCTAACCATCTTCAAATAAATCTTCTTTATTTATTTGGGGTTTCTAATACATGAAAAGTATATTTCAGTTTCTTGCATCACATGATGATGTTTCATTACATATGCATACATCACATGTTCTCTTGGTCTCTCATGGCCAATTCAACTCTCCATACAATGGGTCGGTTTTTTTGGAATTTAGGGTGGAAATCATTGAAGGATTATGTTTTCATGGCTACCATGTGAGGATCTATATGTGTTATTCGGATCACATAATTGGGATCTTCATGGATGGAAAGGAAGGATAGTGGATTACACGGTGGAAGAAAGGTGTAGGTTGGGTTCTTTTAGGATTATGTTTACCCTGCAATAACATTAGTATTAAAAGGATGATAGAAAATCATAGAGACCCCATGTACTAAATATATAATTTAAAATTCCATTCTTCCATACATAAAAATTTAATCATTAGATGTTCTAAATGTAATGAAAGCTATAATAAATAAACGCCATTCCTATCTACAAAACTAATGCAAAACGAAAAGATCAAAACTAACCCTTCCTTTTATATTTTTAAATTATTATTGCTACAATGCATGTTCAAATATAATATGCATGCACATATCTAATGTACATGTTTATATTCTTGAGGTTTACAATTATGATTTATTACCATCGGAAAATTATGATCAATTCATTGAAGTTTATGGAATATACAATAGGGCAAGGTGCATGAATTTATACATCTAAATATCATGCATTTCAAGTCTAGAATTTGGGAGTTTCTCCCATACATTTAACAAGTGTTGCATGGCAGCATAGTCCCTGTCAGGTTTGAATGGGAATAAATGTGACCGAGTACAGACATGTGGGTAGGAAGTTGAAGTGCATGTGGTTTCCATGCAAAATATAATATTCCCGGATTAGTGTTTTCCGAAATTTATCAAAAATTATTAACATTTAAAAGGTTCTTGGACACAAAAAATTTAGCATTCCCGAAGTAATTTTTTTTTACATACGTTCGTGGACAAAAAACACAAAAAAATAGTAGTAATGTATGTTACATAAATTCATGGACAAAAACACAAAAAAATTAGCATTCCCAAATTAGTTTTCTTTAAAACAAGGGTTCGTGAACACAATTGAAAATGAAATTTATCAAATTATAGGTTTCTGGACATCATAAATTATACATACCAAATATGTTATTTTATAAAGTAGATATTTACTTTTATACATATGAAATATGTACTTTCATAAAGTATGGGATGAGATTTTATAGAGCATGCACAATTTGAAATTGATAATCGGAATTGTGGACTATTTGAATTTTAAGGGTCTCATGTCCAAAAAAATTAGCATTCCCGAATTAGTTTTCTTTACATACGTTTTACATACGATTGTGGACAAAAACACAAAAAAATAGTAGTAATCTATGTTACATAGGTTCTTGAACAAAATCACAAAAAAAATATCATTCTCGAATTAGTGTATGAAATTAGCATTCCTTGACACAAGAAATTGAAATTTAAGAAATTACAGGTTCCTGGATAGCATAAATTATACATACCAAGTATGTAATTTTATAAAGTAGATATATAGAGCATGCACAGAGCCTTCATTCCATACTTATCTAGTTTTTGTATCGTGGGTTCTCAGGCTGGAGGGCTATAAATTGGGCCTCTGTTGTTCTGTGGCCCACAAATAGCACCCAGAGTTCCATGATATACAAATTGACAATGGGAATTGCGGACTATTTTAATTTTAAGGGCCTTGTGTCCAAAAAATTTAGCATTCCCAAATTATTTTTCTTTACATACGTTTTACATGTGATCGTGGACAAAATCCCAAGAAAAAGTTAGCATTCCCAAATCAGTTTTCTTTAAAACAAGAGCACCTGGACACAAGAAATTGAAATTTATCAAATTATAGGTTCCTGGACAGCATAAATTATACATACCAAATATGTAATTTTATAAAGTAGATATTTACTTTTATACATACGAACTATGTACTTTTATACAGTATGGGGATGATATTTTATAGAGCATGCATAGAGCCCTCATTCCATACTTAGCCACTTTTTGGATCGCGGGTTCTCAGGCTGGTGGGCTGAAAATTGGGCCTCTGTTGTTATGTGGCCTACAAAGAGCGTCCAGAGTTCCGCGATATACAAATTGACAAATGGACTTGTGGACTATTTGAATTTTAAGCACCTGTGTGGAAAGCAGTATGAAGGACAGGTGGTAAAGATGCAAGAAATGACATACTCTCTATATGTGTAGGTAGAAAAAAAGTAGTGAACACAATTTTGTGACATTTATATAAAAATAATAATAAAACATGTTA
>JZKD02S1609527.1:33807-56348 GCA_000966675.3 Picea glauca | reverse complement strand
TAACATATAACATATATGTTATATAGCTAACATTATCTAAAAACATTATTTTCAAGTACTAAATTATTAATAATGAATATTGATATTGTACAATTTAATTAAATAAAATTAGCAAATGAGTTGCAAGGTTCTAGTCGGGTCCAATTGTAGATCCCCGAAGTGTCAGGCGCAAGATTAGATGGACATGAAATATGTCAGTCCGTTGTCTGGGAAACCGCAAGCATAGACATGGATTACCAAGTTTTGGATGCAAGATGTACACTTGGAACACGAGGAACGAGAGTTTGATAATGCATAGTGGGGAACCCACAGGCATAAAATTGGATAAGGAAACCAAAGGGCTCAGTCAGACTCGCACTGCATATTTCATAATTCATGTGCAAAACCAACTGTGTGGTGACCAGATCAGTATGTGTAGAAACTAGGAAAAACTAAATATGGACCTTTATAAAGTATGGACATGAAATTTTATAGAACATGTACAGATATTGCATTCCATACTTGGCCACTTTTTGGATCACATCTTCTCAGGATGGCACGTTCAAAAAATAGGCCTCTATTGTTTTGTGTCCTACAAATAACACATAGAGTTCCACAATATACAAATTGACAAGCGAAATTGCGGGGTGGCTGAGATTTTATAGAGCATGTACACATTTGGATCGCGGGTTGTTGGGCTGGCGAGGTCATAAACAAGCCTCTATTGTTATGCTCATTACAAATAGCATCCACAACTACACGATATAGAAATTGACAAGCAGACTTCCAGGTTGGTCGGGTCAACATTGTACTTCTCGTGATTTCCATGATATACAAATCGACACACAAACTCCAGGGCTGGCGGGCTCCCAGAAACGAGCAATACATACCAAATATGCACAAATCCCTTATTCCATACTTAGCCACTTATTTGGATCACGGACTTGCAGGCTGTAAATTGGGCCTCTAATGTTCCATGTCCTACAAATATCACCCATAGTTAGGCGATATACAAATTGACAAGTGGACTTGCAGGCTGGATGGTTCAACATTGCACTTTTGTTGGATGGCGGACCTGCGAGTTGGATGGTTCAAAATTTCACTTCTGTTGGATGGAGGACCTGTGGGTTGGTAGGCTCTAGGCGAGAAAAAAAAAGAAAAAAAAAACACACCTGCAAACAAGTTTGACAAATACAAAGAGTAAACGAAAAACTATTTAGTATGGAAGACGGGTAGAAAAAGACGCACCTTTGCATGGATTCCTCCACATCTTTTGTTAGGAGTTATTTACGGCATCTAGTTTTCCTGTTTGTTTATATGAACAAAAATACAAAACAAAATGGATATGAACATAAGTTAACATGTAAAGAAAAAGGAAAGCATTATGCACATATACTGAAAAAAATAGAATAAGATGAATAGAGTAACAAATAGTTTTTAGAAGGATGTACCTTTTTTTTTTTTTTTTGCATAATGTATATTTTATAATTCAAATACAACACCAACTATATGGTCACCAGAGCAGTATGTTTAGAAATCAAGGAAAACTGAGAAGTTGGATAAATTTTTTATTTTTTTTCCAACAAGCTATACAGATATGCTTTGAAACATAGAAATATGACTTAGCAAAATATTTGATGTATATCTCATAATTCAAGTGCAATACCAATTGTATCGTGATCAGACCAATAAGTGTCTAAGATAAACATACTGCATTGAGGAATGGGCACATTCGACCAGACATGGTCAATAAGTGTGTTTTGCAGATGGCTTGTGTTGTTCAAAAGAAAGCAGAGAATGTATTTGCACATGTAGTTTTCCAATTCTTTAGTTCTGCCATTATTTTGTAGCATGTCGATATTGAAGTCTCCTACAAGTACAATGGGTCTATTCAGATGGAAATGGCACAATGCATTGGAAATAACATCTACTATGTTGGAGAATGTTGCATGGAGAGCAACATACAGATTCAGTATTGCAACTTATGTTTCATGGAAAAAAAAATTGCAAGCACGAATTCAACATTCTTTTCTTCGATATGTATATGGTCCAAAATTGGTACATGTTTTTTCACCAATATCATCACCCCATGTCTAATGTAACTTGATATGAAATTGTGATTTGGGAATTTTTTGTTCTGCATGCATAATTCCATGTGTGTTTCTTGGAAGAACAAAATATTGGATTGCATTGTATCATAGTCATTCAGTATATCATCCATGTGTGCATTTAAGCTGCGTGTGTTAAGTGAGAGAATTGATAAAGATGAATTTGTTTGTATGAATTGGTAATCATAGTGCAGTTGCCATTTTGCAGTGGTCCTGAGTCGCTCCATTTCAATATCAACTTTCTTTTTCACTTTGAAGTCATATTTTGTGAGAGGACTTAGTAAATACAAGGAGTCTATGCTTCTGACACGGGATAGTGCTGTGTATAAAATTCCATGTATCCAAATTCCAGCAGGCTAAAATGCAACATTATCAAGTGTTAGTCCTTGTGATATGTGGATTGTATGTGCACATGCAAGTTTAATCGGAAACTTTTTTTGAATCTTCAGTCAACCTATCTTTGTTGATGTCGATATTGGCTTTGATATTCACAAAATAGGTGTCCAATCGCTTCCAATGTTTGACTTATATAGATAATACAACTTGTTTTCTTGTTGCTTGCCTATATGCAGTTCATGGAACTTAATCCAAAGGACATCAAGTTTTTCTACTTCCGTATAGCCTTTTAGTATTCCATATGCACCATTGACCAAGCCATCCTGTGAATCATAGTTACATGCATATATTTCAACCAACATTTCTAATTTGAGGATAAGCTGCAAAGGTAAAGTGACTGTATGTTCATGACGTGGCACATTTCCATGGTTTTATTCTTCCAAGTCAATTGAATTGATGATGATACCATCGCCAAACATGACCGATAGCATGTGGTTGTTATGCATTGAAACATCCTTATTTATGTAGAAAAGGTAAGGGAACGTTTGGTCTACTGGTGCAGGCCACAAGCACCTCGAATTGATATATGTTAAGTCATCATATGTTTGGTTGTTTGTGCACATTCTATTCAAAATTGCAATGAATGTTTCATATGTCTTCCGCATTGTAGTATGAAACTCAAAGAATTTAATGTTGTCTCTCCATAAGTCATGGGTCATTGTTTCCATGTTAACGGTAGGTTGTTCAAATATCAAAGGATCGTGATGGGCTATGCCTAGTAAATATCCCCACATAATATCATGTCAATGTTTCCAAAGTATTTTGTGTGCACATGTTTTATGCTTCTTAGTTGGTTTTCAATGGAATACAAGAACTGACTCCCAATCAAATATGCTTCATCTATAAATACAAGTTGGAGTTCCTCATAAAGCTTAGACAATGTATCCATCATTTCCTTGCTAAGTGGAAGAAACTATGACTTGTTAAAAGGCATTAAAAATGCAGAGTGGACTGTTGTTCCACCTGCATTATATGCATCTTTTCCTGTGTATGCAACTATTAGGCCCTTTGGTTTCATAGGATCAAAGGAATTGTTTGAATCATAGATTCATATAAGCATTTGGAACAGTTCTTTTGTTGTGGATGTCATGCTTGTTCCTACTTTGTCTGTAAGGAACAAGTGCATAGGATTGTCCATGTTCAAGCATTTTTTAAGAGAAATGTCCTTTAGAATTATTTGTTGTTCACGATTCAACATACGTATTATTTTGTGGTATTCATTATTTTCAATTAGGAAAGGATGATTTGTGACTTGAAAACCAATATTCATACATTTTTCACTTCCACCTGCTGGAGGATGAGGTAAATCTTCTTGCAAGTCATAGGACTCGGAAGGAGTTCTGGTTGTTTTTCGGTTTGTGGATGTCTCATCATGATGGTCAGGGTTTTCTAGGTCATTAACTGCAACTTATAGATCACCCCATGTTAGATTAACGTTGTAGGTAAATCTAGCTTCATTGATGTGCACTATAGTCTCAGACGCAACAAACGCAGCCTCCCATGTAGAGAAGTTATGTTTTAATGTCTCTTCGTTTTCATTGAACAAAACATACAACAACAGTTTTTCTCTACAATAGTTTTCATAGTCACAATGTTTATTGTATTTGACAAACCGTATCACATAGGGTTTTTTTCTTTTTGATATGGGTGCACCATTCTTTTTGTAATGCGATACGAATTCTGCTAAGTAGATATGCCTAATAGGAGATGGACGTTGGAGGTAATAATCAACAATAGAGCGGCATAGCACATCTTCTGAATTGTTAGGCTCTTGTTCTAGCAAAACCGGTTGTTTAAGCACAAATGTGTGTTTTTCAAGTGGAGATGTGTTTATGAAGACACATTTTCTTGAACTACAAGTGAGGGGTAGGGAAAGTGCAATGTGAACTTCTTGTTGAGCAAACATTTGTTGAAGATTAAGCAATGTCTTGCCAAGTGTGCATATCATTTGTATGGCATTAATATGACTTCTTTCATGTTCTTTGTGTATTCTTTTGAATGCACATGTCATAGATTTGTCAAACTTTGTCATATACAAGGTAGACTACAATGTTGCAGCATATGAATTGAGCACATACTGCGCATATGTAGTTTGTTTCCACATAATTGGCATGTCCTTGGAGAAACTATTGTTCCAAATATGGGAATGTTTTCGTTTAAGGAAAATTGTTGGTTTCCTCAACATACATTGTATGGATTGGATGTACTCATCTTTTGATAGATTTAGCTCTGTCAACAAGGCATCGAAGCTCATCATCTCGTGAAATTCTCCTTGTTATAGAAATGCAAACAAGGATTTAGATTTCTAAACAACAACATTGTCCTCTAAACTAAGTGGCTCTATGATTCTTGTAGCTCTCATTGGAGGCATGGGAAAGTTGTATCTAAAATGCAAGTTTTTTCATTTTCTACAACTTCTTGTATGGTAATGTCTATGGAGTTTGGAAACTTATGGATCCAAATGATTTGTGTTGCATGTTATGTATTTATCAACAAATTGCTCAATCTCTAAATTATTATCAACTCGATAGACTAGTGCACCCTCTATCCACAACAGTGTGTGGTCATGTTCATTTCCCCTATTCTGGAATTCAGTCACAAAAAAGTAGTTTAATATTTTTCCAAAAAATGTTCCATCATGGCATATCAATTGTCTCAAAGAATTTATTTTATGTCTATAGTAGCAAGTACATGTCACTGGGTCTTTTCTTATGAGGTAGTCAATGTCATTATTTTCCAGTGTATCAGTTTATTTTTTCCGTTTATTGTTCCTATGTAGGTCATATATGGCAGCTACCAATGGATCCCGGCAATACTATACACTTGTAAATGTGATGAAAAATGTTGGCGGGACGAATTGTCGGATCATTGAAAAAATTGTTTTTTTGTTTTATTGCAAATAGTCATGAGAGGTTTGAATGTTTTTGAAATCTATGTATGCAATATCAGATTTCAAAAAATTTTCTAGGTTTACTTTGTACTTCAAATCCTTGGCCAAGAACTTTCTTCCTTGTAACTGACCTTTTCTTATTCGAACCCACATGCAGGAGAGAACTTGCTCTATTATTATGCACATTGTTTTGAAAAACAGATTTGTTATGTGACAGGAGAAGTAATCGCTTGAATGTAGCAACTCCCATCGGACTATTTTATGATAATTGATTTGTTCTGTAATATCAGTGGCACATGGATCTCCATAGAAGAGTGTTGGAAAGTTCATTTCCTCAGTGAAGTTGTCCTTGAATATTCCAAGTGGATGTTGCCCCTCGGCAGGTGAAATTTCGACAATGTTTTCTTGCAAGTCACGAATGCACTGTGAATCAGTGAATCCATGCACCAATGTCTCAGCAGGTGTTTCATTCTCCAATTCATCACTTGTATCAAATTCACTAGGATTTTTAAGAGTGATTGTAGAGTTTCCATCCTCTTCTACAAGAATATTATTCTAGTTTTCATTTATACAAATGTTTTGTGCTTTGTAGAGGGCCCTGGAACATAATTCCTTTAATTCTTTCATAACAACATGCACACACACTTTACCTATCTGATAGGTATTTTTGTATCGCAAGCGTATTTTCAGAGCCACAACAATTGTCATCGTAATTCTAATGAATTGTGGCAAGGCTTTTTGCACAACATCCAACTGAACATGCACATTAATAATTGATCATGTTAAGCCCATTTGGGGTCGTTTATATCCCCAAGGCCTATTTTGAGAAAATTAAATCCACAGAGAGACAAGTATCTCCTCAAGTTCCATAAGTACACTCATATATGGCAATGGTGTATTACATCTTATTTGGTCAGGGGTTGCAAACTATGGAAGTTTTCCATTTTCAAGCGATCGTTTGCATGGAAGACAAATTTTTCCACTGGAAAATGGTTTATCATGCGTTGTCAAGCAGAGGTATTTTGCTTGCAAATCGGGCGTGAAAGACTTACCTTTTTTTGAGAAATTCAATTGTCCAAAAATTGCACATGAAATGGAAGGAGTGTCTTTAATTTTTTTCGTGTAGGTCTGTCTTGCATTTTTCTTTCGCAGGGAAGTATGGGTAGAAAGGGTTTCCTGGTTTTCATTGGTAGTAGTGCATGGTGTTACTTCTAGCCCACGAAATGTCACAGTTGCATGACCATTTTGGGATATGAGACTATACCTATTTATGTTTTGTTTTGCATGAACAAATTTCTTTAGATTGTGATATGTAAGTTTCTCTCTAAAAGGAACCGTAGCAATGCATTTTTTTCTTTCACGCATGACCTTTTTCAAGTTGTGGTAACTTACTCTACGTTTCTTTCCCAAGGGAACGATGAGATTATGGAAACTGGGATGAATTTCACTCTGACTCAGGTTCTGATAACCTAGTCCACATTTTTTGTTTAAGACCTATATGGCCTCATCACAATTGGATGAATTTGATAACTTTTTTCAAGTTGTGATAACTTAGTCTATGTTTTTTGTTTAATCCCTGTATGGTCTCATCACAACTGTGATGAATTTCACGCATGTTTTTTTTGTTCAAGCTCTATATGGCCATATTGCAACCGGGAGGAGTTTCATTCTGACTAAAAGGCATGCCACACGTATGTAGATTCGATGCGGTTTGGGTGGCATGGACATTCAAACATGAACCATTGATATGTCCAAGAAAAGGTTCATAATGGATATGTGTTGTATATGTTTTCAATGAGAGGATGTAAATTGTTCGATCATAATTTGAATCAGTAGACCAGGAATGGACAATGCCATCTGGCAAGGCCGACCTAGAAAATATATGATTCAAAAATACCATATACGATCAAATACTTTGGATATGGAAACATACATAACATTGGGAATAGCGAAGCCGGCAAAAAGACCTTCAATCCGTTGTCCAATTAGATCTTGACAAACATGGTACTTTCTATTATATAAAATTGATGTTTTCACTTCCCTGGTTCCAACAATAGATAATATGGAAATATTTGTGGTCAATGCACAATCTAATACAAGGTCAACGATTTATCAATCACTATAGTCCCTCTATGCCTATGACAGGGACTAATAAGAAATCATGCGACATAATCATTAGATGAAAAAGTACTATACTATGGAAAACCACAAAGAATGTGTTGTATTACATTAACCTTGTTGAAGGGATAGAAACATCTATAGAGTAGAGTGTGAATGTAGTTTCTATTTTTTTAAATCCACTTCTTATTTTTCATCATATGCTAAGGTTTTTTAGAGTTTGATTTATAAATATATTACCATTGTGTGATAGGGATCAAGATCTTACTACAAATTATCATGATTTAGAATACAACATAATTAGATCAATTGAGATAATTTGAAGGTTCAAAGGATGTGTCTAGACATTTTATCTAGTGAAGTGTCATCACAAATGAGAATTGGTGAACACTTGTTGCATAGATCTCACACAACATCAAGTTCAACAAAATATGGTGATCAAGAATTGTATAGATTTCCTACATTTTTATGGTTCAAAAAAATATGGCGATCAAGAATTGTATAGATTTCCTACATTTTTATGCCTATTTTTATCATGTTTATATTCTTTGTGTTAATATGGTATTCGATTTAACTACGCATGTAACCTCTCATAATGGACATTGAGTTTTTTTATAGTTTATAATGAAGATCATACTATGTATTTTAATGGTTATGTATACAAGACCAAATTTCGTTTACACAATATGTTTATGTCCTCTCTTCACATGGATCATGCCACAATGTTCTCTTCACATGAATCATGCCACAATGTTTTATTAGAGTGCATCGATATCATCCCATTTATAATTGTTTAACGTTCATTGATGGATACATAGTTATGTACTAGATTTTGAAAACTCATTTATAAGTGTTTAATGTTCATTGATGGATACATAATTATGTACTAGATTTTGAAAGCTTATTACATAATATATCATCTGTAAAATCATTTATAAGTGTTTAATGTTCATTGATGGATACATAATTATGTACTAGATTTTGAAAACTTATTACATAATATATCATGTGTAAAAATTATGTACTTGTCCTGTTATCGTATCCTTATAGTAGATGTATAGATATGAATTTAGGTCCATCTTGATATAGAGGTTGTGATAAAGATCGTGAAAGAAAGGGGAGTGAAAACAAAAGGGAACAATGTTGCTTACAATGAGGATACAAAATAAAAAAATAAAAGGTGAAAAGCAATTACATATTTTATTCATTTTATTTTAATATGGAAATAGTATAGGATTTATTTGATTAATTAAATTTGTTTTTTTGGGGCAATTACATGTGTAATAATTACGTCGAAAGGTGTACACCTATTGACTATGGGCACATTTAATAGGTTTTTAGTGCTTAATCAGTTTTGTATGGACAAGATTAAATATTGATGGAATATTCTTAGTAGTCCCAATAAATCAATGGTTGTGATTTTAACCACTAACTTCCTCACTATTATAAAGACATCAGTTTACATGTTTATTTTTTTTACTTTTACTTAATCATATTTAAAATTTACTATGGTGGCTAGTTGATTGCCACGTATGAGTGATTAGGGTTTCATTTTCTAGACCAAACTAAACCTTTGGCCTTCACTAGCCACGTTCTGGACACACTGCCTCCTTCCAGCCAACTCCTTCTGACTCCTTCATCCACCTCTGGGCCGTTTCTCTTTCCCAACAGTTTAGGTTTTGCAAGCCGTCCTTTCAGCATTCACCAACCACAAATTTGTGGCTGTGCTAGTTTATAATTTGTTCTTGATCTCAGATATGAAAAAGATCATGAACCTTCCTAAGATTTTGAGAGAAAGATTTCCATAATCAAGATCACATAATTGTGGATGGATGTTTTTTGAATCTTTAATGAAGTAGTTGATCTTCCACAACTAGAGAAAATATTTATCTTATTAATGTCATTTTTCATTTCAATTACTTAATGATATATTATGGTATTTATTATTTTTATTATATTAATGTATGACTACATGGAGTAAATTAAATTTCGATGAATCTCCTTTCATATGATTCAATATCAAAGGAAAATGAAGATGGTTTGGTTTTACATGGTAAGGGCCAAGTATTGAAATTTGTAAAACAAGGTTAAAATTTTTTCAAGGTTTATGGGGTGGGTGCACAAGAGAATTTTCCAGAGACTAAAAAAACTCTAGAGAGACATTCTAAATGTAAGAAATAATAATTTGAATAATACCCTTGATGAAAAATAGGGGCATTATTACAAAAAAATGGCTCAAGTGTGAGATGGGTATAGGAGTCAAAAGAAGAGGAGTCAAAAGAAGAGGAAACCATATTACATAATATTTGAATCCCATTTGTATTTTAATTACTTATATAGGTTTATTCCTTTTCTGTAACGACCCTTCGTTACGACAATGAATAACATTGTAATATATATATTGCATTAGGAATTTAATATTAAATTCATCACAACATAATTAAAAACATCGCAAGTGATACATCATGATAATTAAAACGACACATAAGCAATGCATTAACATAATTAAAAGTGACACATAATCAACACATAAACATAATAAATAACTGCACTTAATCAACGCATCATCATACTAAATAACAACACAATCAACACATCACAATCGACGGAAGAAAAATAAAAATAAATAATCAACCATGTCACTGAACATTAAAAGAACTAGCCGCCCAACCCACCCTCCAAGGTTAGGACCTTCAAGACGCATAAGAAATGTTCAAGTCTGGGATTCATCCGATTGATATTGACCACTTAAGGTCTAGGGACTCGAAATTGTTCTGAGGAACAAGGAGGTGTCTAAGTCCCTTAATCAATCACATCTCATAACTCCAGTCAATTTTACAAGCCATACATCAACATTATTTCAATGGCGCAAGAGTAAGATAGTCACATAATCAACATACATCGGCATTATTTTCATGGCGCAAGAGTACTCTAGTTACTGAATCAATCATACATTAACATTATTTAATGGCGCAAGAGTAATCTACTATGAAACATACATCAATAATTGACACAATTTCCCCTTATGATACATGCCATCAACAGTCCAACTACAATGACACATATCCATTAAATTGACGCAAATTCACCTATGAAACATTACAACAATAGCCCAACTACAATTTACATACATCAATTTAAAGACACAATTACTACCTATGGAACATAACAAAAATGAGGTAATAAGAGAACAACATGACAAGTTAGAAGTCTCTTAAGAAGGTAAGAATACAAGGAAGGTTTTGTCGAAAAAAATCCTCCTTGACCCCACTTCCAAGTATATAGTAAACATTGGGCCACCTATAAGTAAAGGAGGCCATAAATTCTTCCCCTTCACTTAGAACATTCTTCGAAGTGTGTAAATTCCAAGCAGGCAAGTACCTTTTCCATATATACCAAAGTTTTCCTTGAAATGTGATAAGATAATAAATTAATTTAGATATGGGCTATGCCAAGGGATTGTGCACTCTAGAAATTCAAGAACAACCATTCGGGGTAAGCCCACAAGAAAGAGCATTGGGTTAAGGTAATGAGATTCACAAGAAACTTTATATGGTTGAAATAAGCATAAGTGTAAAAAATTCCCTTACCTAATTTGGAATTACTAGAATATCTATTTTTGCATTAGATTAATTCCACCCTATGTATAAGCAAGACATGGGGAAAGGTGGTTGGGCCCAATATGCATATACATAAATTGAGAGCTAGTACTTGGGTCCCAAATACATGTTATCAATGGTCATTGTGTAAGGTGGTTGGGCCCAATATGCATATACATAAATTGAGAGCTAGTACTTGGGTCCCAAATACATGTTATCAATGGTCATTGTGTAGTGGATAATTACTTGTAGAATTATTATAGGAGTTAAAAGATGTATCCTTATGCTAGTTATAAAAATGAAGGGTAAGTTTAATTCCTTTACATCGCATCATGGATTAATAACTAAGTCTTACACTATTATCTTCTAAAATCAACCAAAATCACAATAGAGAATACACATCATTTTATTACGCTGGAGTAAAATGCCAGTCTCAAGATTGATTCTCCAATTGCTCACGAAAGGAGTTTCTCCGCGCAATAAATTGTGTTTACCATAATTGCAAGTAAATGCGTTTGCACACCCGATTTTTCTTGGAAACTAGGATTAATCTTCCACGTACCAATTTCCCCTTTAGACTATGGGACCATATTTGAAGGAAAACATGGCCAGATCTCAAGGTTTTGGAAAAATGAAGTACACCTTCCCATGACAGTCACCGGGCAGCGTTCTCACGCCAGTAAAATAGGAAGGCGGACTTAGGATACCCAGATTCTGTCCAGACTGAGCGATGGGAAGAGCGCATTGCAAACTTGAATACAGTCAGGAAGTGCGCAAGGAGAGGGCACCTTGGCCAGCCAATTTTAGTCAAGGAAAAGAGTAAAGGGAGGGCGCAAATGGTGGCCCGAATTCGGTCAATAGCGAACAGTGAGAGGGCGCACAAGGAAACCCAATATCATCCAAGAGTGAGCAAAGCGAGGGCACAAGTGCTGGCCCGAATTCTGTCAATAGCAAAAAGTGAGAGGGCGCACAAGGCAACCCAAAATCAGTCAAGAAATGAATAAAGGGAGGGGGAAAATATTGGCCAGAATTATATCAATGGAGAACAGTGAGAGGGCGCCCAAGGTACCCAATATTAGTCAAGAAATGAGTAAAGGGAGGGCGCAAATGCTGGTCCGAATTCTGTCAATAGTGAACAGTGAGAGGGCGTACAAGGAAACCTAATATTAGTCAAGAAATGAGTAAAGGGAGGGTGCAAATGTTGAACCGAACTCTGTCAATAGAGAACAGTGAGAGGGCGCACAAGCCACCCAAATTTATGTCATGGATGAGCAAGATGAAGGGGTCAGAAGCATAACACACAGACAAATAACCCACGAAATTAATTCTATTGCTTGATCTCAACACGATTACATTTGCCTCATATTTATAGACGCTTTAGAAGACTCTCGAGAATCCAAAGAGTTCTCAGAGCAGAAATATTTGGAACCGTTGGTGGCTGTTGGTGGAACTCTCTCGAAGTTTGGTGGTTGTTGGTAGGTAGAAATTAATACCTCCAACACTCCCCCTAATTTCTACTACTAATTACATCTTACATCAATATTTATAATGCCCAATGCTTCTCTCATATACTCAAATTGGTCTTGTGTTAAAGCCTTTGTAAATATGTCTGCAAGTTGCTCCTTTGATCTGCAATGTCTCCTCCTTAACGAATGCATGTCTTGGTTAGGTTTTTATCTAAGTCATGTCATCATCTTCAGTTTCTATCTTCATATGGTTGGGCTTCCTTCAATTTTCTCCCATTACAATGCTCACTTGAGTTTCATCCTCAAACATTTTTTGCTTCTTCTTTGTACCTGCATAACATTGATTAATGCTCAAACTTTTGCAACTTTTGCACGTGTAAACAACTGATCATTGATGTCCATATAAAAAGAGATCCATCTACCGAGATACATGGTTACCATCCGATGTACTCGCCAGTTCTCTAGGTATCATTTTCATGTACATGGTTCATCAATACATTAGACTTCTTTAGTCATAACTTGGTCCCAACTCACACTCTGAGATTACTTAATCTCACATTCATCCCCTTAATCGAAGATCTAACTTCTCCGATCACCATCAAAGTTAGATACGAGTACACCTACCACCCTCGTACCTACCTAGTGGTTAATTCCACAGCTTGATGTCACATCCACTCTTTATTCCTAAGAAGGATACATGCTACATGATAACTTGTCTTGCCTATGGCTAAACTTTACAACACCTAGGAAATATAGTTTGCCTTGCCTATGGCTAAGCTTTACAACATTGGACCAAAAAACCTCTTGAGGAATATAGCTTGCCTATGCCTATGGCTAAGATTTACAACTCAAAAACCTCTAGGGTGTCGGGTACTACCGATCATGCACCCCTTACATCACTTATCAATATAACATTTTATCACAGGTACAAGAATTCCACATTCTTTACTAAATGCCCAACAAATTACAAGCCCATTACATATGTCCATTTACATCTCATCATTAAGCATTACATAACTTCATTTGGAGTCTTTTTTGTTCTTTACTTTACTTCATTTGGAGTGTTTCTTCCTTGTCTTTCACCATTCATTTTTTTTGTCTTCTATCACCCTTTGTCTTTTGCATCACGGGTCTCTCTTTGTCTTCTTGGATCTTGTTTTTCTTTTCAATATGGATATGTTTTTGTTGGAGTTGATCAAGATCCAATAAGACAACCTATGGCAATGGATTGGAAAACTTAATTGATGCACCACTTGCCATGATTTTACATCACTTTAACATTTGATTTGGACTCAACTTTAACAAACCGACTCTCATTTTGACTCTTCTTAATGACTTTACATTTTAAGACTCTTTTTCACATATTTACATTTCAAGACTCCTTTTCACAAATATTTTAGACTCATTTGAAGACTCAATCACTTGACGTTAACCTTCTCTTACTTGAACTTGACTTTGACCTCTTACAACTTGACTCAATTTTCTCTAAGACACATGACCATTCCAAGCACTTTTCTATATACTCAATGACCCTTTTACAAATAGAAAGGAGGACTTTTTACATACACAAGACTTGTTTTGTGTTCCATGTAAACAATGACTACGAATCTACGAAGATATTCATTGTCAAACTAACCTCATCATTTCCATTTGGTTGGCTCTTAAACCTATTAATCTTTAATACCTCGATCTGCGCTTGTGGCGAGGTTGTGTTAAAGTTATCAGAGACGGAGACCATTATGCACGTGATGGCTAGAATAGTCACTCTGAATGTAAACAGAGCATTTGACCTATACGCAAATGAATACATCTCTCCTCGCAAATAACATGACCGCAGTTGTGGCCTCTGGGAGTCCCAATTCACTCCAGTGCTTCAATTTAACCACAAATCGACACCTCCTCTTACACTATTCAATGATTCAATTCCTTTCTTTCACGTATGTTAAAATGTACGGTTGTATTTATCTCAGCCGATGATGAAATTTATGGCATGAGAAGCAGGCCTGCAAAGTAAGAACCCTTGACAACCAACAGTAGCGATGGAAACCACAAGACTCAGATAAAGAAATAGTGTGAGTGATCGAACTGCATTACGGCCTGGTGCTTTATCTTGCAGGCTTACCCTGGTGCATTTCGGAGACGGTTTTCAACACGCAGAACAACAAATAATTTGAGAGCGCGACACTCATGAAGGCTCGAGATTTCCCTCTTCCACATCTCAATCCCCTTCAACTGCCGTAAAATACTACAGAAGTGTAGTTCTACTGCTCACAGGTCACGATTTCTCCTTGGTGGATTGTGAACAGGCATATCCAGCCACACTCTACATTCAACCATATCAACTGCTCCTCTACCACGCAGCTTGGAATATTATACCACACGACTCTTTTACGAAATAATATGTAGTTCCTAGAGCACAATCTCTCATATGGTGGCTCCACACGGTTCTCTTGGAAGCTGTGGCTTCCTTAGCTCTCCAATTCTCATGAAAACTCAACCCTCACACTATTAACATGGCTCTTCATCTCACACAAAAAATCTTTCCTCAGCATCACGCGGGACCTCTTCCACATACTCTCCACTGTTGGGCGACTCCTCTCAGGATCCTGGGTCCTCCTCTGAGGGAGTTAGCCCAGTCCTTTGCTCTGATACCAAAATGAAGGGGTAAGAAGCAGAACATAGACAAATAACCCACAAAATAAATTCTATTGTTTGATCTTGACGCAGACCCCCGACCCTCTGTCATCCATTAGGTCAAGGTCCGCTACAGGATTGTTCTTTACCTCCTTTGAGCCAGATCGACTCTTTCGATTCCCTGCTGGAATCACAAATTATCGGTCCACAGGTCCTTCAGGAAGCTCCCCTGTGTGAACAGACTAGGCGTGAGCTCCAGCTCCTCCAAGCAACCACAACGCTATAACCAAGGCCTACTTTTCAAAGGCGCTTGTCACAATTCACAATCTCACAAGTTCGCGAGTCAAAACTCTCGACTCCTCCTTTCCAATTTCACGATAACCAAAAAGTCGATACGGGTATAGCTCCTTCCCTTGTCAGTGCCCTCCGTGCATGACCATCGGCTAGGCTTAACACTAGCACCTCTCGCTACTCACCACTTCATGAGTTTCAGTGTCGAGCTCTCGTGCTCTCATTGAACGAATCCCCGAGACACGAGAAGTCAATAGAGTGTTGACTCCTTTCACTAGGAAACACAGGTCTGCCTGTCTATCACCTGGGCCCACCTTGTGATTCTACCACGTATCTCTCGTGCCTAGCTTCGGCACTTCATGACTTCGCTCCCCAAGCGTTGCTTCCTTTGTATCCCGACACTCGAAGTGCCGAGATCCCGAACTCCTCGTTACTCCCTATCGCAACTCGCAACTTCGGGACTTTTGAGAAAAAAGTCTCAACCCCCTATCCTCCGAATTTCCAAGGTGTTGAATTCTGATGCATTATAAATGAGGGTCCCACAACAAAACTTCTCGCCTTGACTGGACTTCACCTTTCGTGATCTCGCGAATCTTCGTGCAAGGTTTTCGACCCTTCAGCTCGCGAATCCGCGAAATGAGAGTTCGTGAGTGATCCAACGGCCCTTACTGACTTGGATCCTACAACTCTATTTCCCTTGAACTTAAACTTCAAAATAGGCTTACCATAACTTCCCTGCTCCTCTGCAAGATCTGACGGCTCTTGGAACTTCGCAAATTCTCCTTAGAGAATTCCAACCATCCAATGCCTCCTTGACGACTCCTACAAAATGAACAAGGTATTCCTTCACATAACTTGTCCACCTGCAAAAAAACTTCACTACACCTCCTTTGAACACTTCAAGACACTAGCCCTCTTGAGCCTTTCTTCGATAACTTCGAAGACTCTATCCCTCCTGAGCTTGATTGAAATATCCTCAAGTATTCTGGGGATACCTTCTGCATGCACTCCTTGCGGCACTTCTTCAAATACTCCTAAGTATTTGAACTGGTTGACTCTGTGCCACTCCTTGCGATAGCAGTCTTTCAACCACTCCGCCTTAGATACAAGTTCTGAGGTCTTTATCAGCCTGCACACACCTTGCACGACTCCTGTGCTTAACTTGCACTTTTGTGAGAATGAGGATAATTGTATCTCTCTTGAGCTTTCAGAGATAAAAACTCTGAACCCGTCAACACACTCCTTGCGGACAACTTCACTGCACTCCTTGCAGGAATTCTTGCTCAGATAGAGAAACAATTGAAACTCATTCCTTACTCTTCCTCTCTCATATTTCAAACATTCAACTAGAAATCATACATACATAGCATAACAACAAATGCATAACAGAAAGAGTAAAATAGCTACAAGCATAGCATTTAACAGGCATACATAGAGAATATCACAACACCATAAGTCTGAATCAAAGCTTCATGTATTAATTCAGGACTTCTGTACATGGGTGTTCTCAAATACAAATCGTTGCTTCTTCCTCTCTATGCTCTATGCTCAAAATTGACAATTGATAATTCTTGCAAAATGATACAAGACGAGGGTGTCTATAGTCGGTTTTCCCTCCGCTCCTAAAACTGTCTAATCTGGAATTCAAAGCTACCTACTTACATTTATTATACATAAATGCCTCAACCTACTTCAGATGAGAGAGGATCGCTCAAGTTCTGATTACAATTTGCAAGTACGCCCCTTTCTTAACTACTTTCTTTAAGTTTTGGCGCATCCTACTTCAAAACAATTTAAACACCTTTGAACATGTGCCAAAATACATTGGCGCAACTCGCGCTCGCTTGCTATTGATGATGATCATGCATCATACTCCCTTGATTGAAAATTTTCATGGACTCATGTCCATGAGCTCTCGCATGGTCTGCCCATGCTTCTGGATTTCAGCTTCATTTTCCCAGCTGGCATCTTCAACTGGATGTCCCTTCCACTTGACTAAGTATTCAAAATATTCCTTTCTCCTGGTCCTTTTACTGACTCTCTTGTCCAGTATAGTTTCCATTTGTGGTTTCTCTGCAACTAGCATCTATTTGGCCCATTGAACCTCTGGTTGTTCACTATCTGCTTCTGCCTCTTCAGCTTTGTAAGGGTACAAATTTGAGATGTTGAATATCGGTGAAATTTCGATCCCCTCGGGTATTTCAATCTCATATGCATTCACCCCAAATTTCTTTATGATCTTGCACAACCCAATTTTCTTCATTTTCAATTTATTATATGTCCCCCTTGGGAACCTTTCCTTTCTCAAGTGTGCAAGGATCAAATCACCAACTTCGAACTGAAGTTCTCTCCTATGTTGGTCTTCTCTTCACTTATACTGTTGGCTCAAGTTTTACAATTGCTCCTTAACTTGGTTATGAATCTCCTTCATCGCTTCTGCAAAATCCTCTGCACTAGCACTCCTAGTTGCATTTTGTTTTGAATCCCTCAATTCAGAAACTCCTCTTGGCTACATGCCATAAACAATTTGAAATGGACTCTACCCCATGCTTCTATTGATTGAATCATGATATGCAAATTTCGCCTGTGGTAGAATATTGTCCCACTGACTGTGATGTTTTGTCACCAAACTCCTTGGCAAGTCTCCCAAACTTATATTCACAACTTCTATCTGTCCATATGTCTAAGAATGATAAGCTTAACTGAATGACAAGTTTGTTCCCAGCTTTTTCCATAAGGTTCTCCAGAAGTGTCCCACAAACTTTGTGTCTTGATCCGAAACTATGCTCTTTGGTAAGCCGTGAAGTCGAATGACTTCTTTGAAAAACAGATTCACAATGTGAGTTGCATCACTGGTTTTCTGACACGGTATGAAGTGTGCCATCTTAGAAAATCTATCCACCACTATAAAGATTGAGTCGAACCCTCTTTGTGTTCTCGGCATCCCCAATATGAAGCCCATGCTTACTGCATCTCACAGCCTCTCAGGTATGGGTAACGATTGATATAAGCATGCATTCTACCTATTTCCTCTTGAATGCTGACAAATTCTACATCTGTCCACGAATTTTTTGACGTCTTTTCTCATTCCTGGCCAAAAATATGACTCATTTAAATTTAAGAACGTCTTTTCATGACCAAAATGTCCGACCAATCCTCCACTGTGTTTCTCCTTCAACAAATTCTCCCTCATGGAGAATTTTGGAATACAAAGTTGATTACCCTTAAACAGTAATCCTTCTTGGATCATGTATTCTATCCATCAACTTCTGTCCCTAAGAATTGGATTCTCAGCTACTCCATACGCTTCTTTGAAGTCTGGATCATCTCTGTACATGTTCCTAAGATCATCAAAACCCAATGTTTTGACTCTGAACTTCTGCAATAGAAAACACTTCCTGCTCAAAGCATCAACAACCTTGTTAGCAGTTCCAGAAATATGCTTAGTTACAAAAGTAAACTTTTACATATAATCAACCCATTTAACATGTCTCTGGTTCAATTTATTCTACTAAGTTACAAACTGTAAGGCATGATTGTTACTATATAAGACAAACTCCTTAGGAATCAAATAGTGCCTCCACTTCTTCAGTGCCTATATGACCACATAAAACTCTTTGTCATACGTGGAGTAATTCATTTTGGCTTCATTCAGCTTCTCACTGAAGTATGCTATCGACCTATCTTCTTGACTCAAGACTGCCTCTATTGCAAATCCACTTGCATCACATTTTACCTGAAATGTCCTCTTGAAATCAGGCAACACCAGAATCGGTTGTTCTGTAATTTTCTTCTTCAACAAATTGAAGCTTTTCTCTGCTTCCTCTGTCCAGTGAAAATATTTATGTTTTTTCTTCACTGTGTCCATCATCGGTGCACTAATTCCACTGAAATTCCTAATGAATTTCCTATAGAAACTAGCCAATCCATGAAAACTTCGAACTTCAAAGATATTCTTTGGCGATGGTCAATTCTTAATCACCTCCACTTTATCTAAATCCATCCTCAACGTATCTGCAGAAATAACAAAACCCAAATAAATGAGCTCTGTCTTCATGAATGAGGATTTCTTCATATTTATCATCAGCTTCTCTTGTTGTAGCCTCCGCATCACTATAGCCAAATGTTTCAGATGCTCTGCCTCTGTTTTACTAAAAATCAGTATGTCATCAAGATACACAATGACAAATTTTCCGATGAAATCCTTCAGGACTTCATTCATCAACCTCATAAAGGTACTTGGCACATTTGTTAATCCAAACGACATAACAAGCCATTCATACAACCCTTCACTGGTCTTGAATGTTGTCTTCCATTCATCGCCTTCTCTCATATGAATCTGATGATATCCACTTTTCAAATCAATCTTCGAAAAAAATTTCACTCCACTCAAGCAATTCATCAAATCATCCATTATTGGCAATGGAAATCTATACCTGATGGTAATATTGTTAATTTCCCTTAAGTCTGTACACATCCTCCAGCCTCCATCTTTCTTTGGACTGAGCACTGTCGAAACAACACATGGACTCAAGCTTTCTCTAATCAACACTTTGTCCATTAAATCTTGGACCTGTCTTTTGACCTCTTCATTCTCCTGCGACGTCAATCTGTACGCTGCTTTGTTTGGTAAACTAGCTCAGGGTATAAGATCAATGTGATGACTTATATTTCTAATAGGTGGCAACGAACGAGGTAGTTCGTCCACTACTATGTCAGCAAATTCCTCCAGTAGTTGTTGGATTTCCTCTGGTAAATCATCCACCCTTGTGCTAGTCAAAACAATTCTAGGTTTCCTGATCACGATGAATTGTGGATCTTCCTTCTTCTTAACCTCCTTAAGAAGTTCCTTCCCACTCATGAGAAGTACAGTGTTGCTTACTTCAGGTTTCACCTCTTTGTCCTTAATCGACAACAACATGTGAGTTCTCCCATTCTTCTCTAGGGTGTATGTGTTCTTCCTCCCATCATGAATCACATTCTTGTCATATTTCCATGGTCTACCCAGCAATAGATGAAAAACATCCATGGGAATGACATCACACAATATCTTATCGTTATATCCTTCTATCTTAAATTCAACTAAACGTTGTTTAGTGACATTTACTTGATGTTATTTTTGTAGCCACGAAACCCTGTATGGACTTGGGTGTTCAATAGTCTCCAGCTCCAACATTTCTACCATCTCTATAGAAACGAGATTGTCTATGCTACCACTGTCCACGATGACTTTGTATACCCTGTCCTTGGTCTTGCAAGCAGTCTGAAAAAGACTGTTCCTTTGCACTAGATTCTCTGCCTCCTTTTCTAGCGTTAAGAGAACTTTCCTCATCACTAGTGATCTTCTGCCTTCAACATCCTCTACCTCAACATTCTGCCTTTGTGCTTTGGCAATGTGAGTCTCACCAGCTTCTTTCTTCTTATCTGGACATTCATAAGATTTGTGTCCATTCTTTCCGCATGTGAAGCATTTTATTACTCCACCTTTGCTTCTTCCTCTTCCTCTAGTGTGAGGAAAAGTGTTTTTATCAGCATATTGTCCTCTATGTGAGCTTCCACCTCTCTCAATTTGATATTGAGGTTTCTTCCATTCCTCCTTAGGCTTCTGATTCCTATCTTGGACAACTTTTTTGCCTCTGGGATGAATTCTGCCTCGACCTCTCTGACTTTTCTTTCGGCTCAACTTCTCTTCAGCCTTTAGATCCATCTAATAAGAATCCTCCACCATCCGAATGGTCATCATGTTCATCTCATCCTGAATGTCGTATCACAGGCCATTCATATACCAATAAACCTTTGCATCATCACTTTCATGATGACCTGCCCTAATGTTCAGCTTGTAAAACTCTTCAGTGTACTCCTTCACTGACATCAGCTTCTGTCTCAAATTCTGCATTTGTAGTGTCCCCAAGGCCGAGCCCCATTGTAAACCATGTTCTGTAAGGAATTGTAATTCTGTTTTATAGGCTGGTGAGCCAAGTTTTTATAAGTTGGAGGCTTATGTGTTTGTTAGGCCAGGGAGCCTGGGTGTTGAAGGCCAGGAGCCTGTTGTTGTATATGTAATTACATAGAACAATTAATAAAATATAAACACCACAATGTGCAGACCGACCACGATGAATGAGTGAAGGGGGACTAAGCATCCATAGGGTGGGCAAGGAATTAGGGGCTGGAAGGTGGGAAAAGGGGCTAAGTGTTGAATAATATTTTAATACTATCCCAAAAGACATGTGCATTTTATGTTTTATCCTAAGTTTCTGGCAAGGGGAGAACATGCAAGGGAGATGCGTGCTGGTGGAACACATGAAGTTCCATGGGTGACAAGTGTCAACCCTGGCGCATCCGAATAAAACGACCACGGTGAGCCGTGAGAAAGGGTTCCTCCCCCATTCTACCCGATCGTCTGACCACGTACGGAGCCCTGGATAGTACTACCAACCCGACTCTTGTAGAGAACCTTCGTGCGTCCCTGTGATTCGAAAAGTCTGTGTCTGGCTTTGAGAAAACCGGTGTGTATATTCCCTGAATGAGAAGCCTGCGTGGATTTGGGAAAGAGTCTGTGTTTGGTTCTGGAAAATTGGTACATCCCTTCTCTATTCTAAACCGAGAAGTCTGAATCGACCCCTACGTGGACGACTCGTCACGCATCCTTGAGAATCCAGAATGCGAGTCTATTCTGTGTTGCTAAATTGAGAAAATAGAAGTGTCTCATCCCTGCTAAGCCTAATTATACTGTTGCACCTATCTGGAGTTTCCCTGGGGTGTTCGTGTCTGGATTCCCATGGATTAAGGTGGACATGTAGTGTTTGACCCTGTGTGGCTTGTTGGCTAGTTTGTACAACACTCTCTCCAGGTGAGAGAGGTGGTTGAAGTTGAAAGAATAGGTTGTTGTACTTGTGAGCGACTCCCTCCAGGTGAGAGAGTGAGCAGAGGAAGGAGAGCACTCCTGGAAGGAACCTTGTAGCTGCCATAGAGCCCGGAGACATCCAGTTTGGCCTGTTCTTGTAACCCAAGGCAAGGGAGATTAGCAGCCGAAGGACTGTCCAGGTGACAGAGAAGG
>JZKD02S1609516.1:129190-149706 GCA_000966675.3 Picea glauca | reverse complement strand
CCCACACTGGGTGAACCACGTAAATCTGTGTCTCTCTTGTATTGTGTGTCTTCTGTGTTTTGTTTCTGCATTTGTTTTATTTTATTGCTCCGCGGTCCTGTTTTTCTAACATTGCCCTAGAGAATGAGCATGGCTTGCGCATACAGGTTGAGTATACAATTGTTATCGTTCCTAACAAGTTTCTTCAAGTTTGTCCCACCTTCCTATAGGTTTCTCCTGAGCTCCCTGAAGAATATCACCCTAGTTGCACATCCACAATTAATTGAGCTCATTGTTGATGCTTGGTCACAAATGGCGGTGAGGACCAACATCCTTCAACAAGAGATGGATGCAATCGAGTTGAAGGAAAAGAAGCATCCCCATGAGATGATGCAAAATATCACACATGCATTTGCAGAGGGAAATATCATTAGTTCCTCTATTCATGCCCGTGCAGATGAATGTCACCAACTCTTTGACATGGTCAATGAATGGGTTGGCTTAATGATGAAACAACAAAGTGGGCCAATTGAAGAGTTTCCTACAAAGATTAATCGGATGAACACAAAATCCCAAGCCATCACAGACCTGATTGAGTAGGAAGCCAAATTTTCAAAGATCCAAGTTGAATATGAAATACTGGATGCGATGGATGAGTCTACTCGGGAGGCGAAGAAAGAGCTTAGAAACTTCTGGCCTTCGGTACAAGTCGAGTATGTCCAGATGAAACAACTTGATTCCATTGTAGACCCTTAATGGACTACACTACTGGATACTCATCCTGAGGAGCCTAATGTGATATTCACACAGGAATTTGTTGCGGGAGCTTCAATCCTAGCAAGAAAATGACAGGAACACATGGAGCACTATGACAGCTTCCGACAAGATTCCCTCACCATTGTGACAGAATTGGGCCCTCCATTTGGAAATAGTCATGGGAAGGAAGCGGAAGGTTGACTCGAGATGATTCAAAGGTTGTGGTTGGGGCATGTTGGGCCCTCTGTTTTTGAGGAATGCTTGATCTTGGAGAAACGCCAAAGTTTTGTGGAAAGCGCAAGATGTTAGCAAAAGACTTGAAGTGGTGGAAAACAGTTAGATGAGCGGAAAGCTAACTAAAAGTGTGCCAGAAATGAAAATAGCCAAAAATCATCATACACCAGCTGGACGAGCAGTGGAAAGAGCCAATAGCTTCGAGCACATGCAAATAAAAAGTTGAAAAGACAATGGACTCAAGAATTCAAGAAGTGCCCAAAGAAAAACTATAAATATGGAGCTATGTAATGGGAAAAGGGATACTATGGGTTATTATTATCATTGTTGTTATTGAATTAGTCTCGATACGCTATTGTAAGGGTTTGTGAATGTTATTGTTCTTGTGCGATAAGGTAGAGTCTGTAACGAGCATCTGGGAAGGTATTTCATTGTGTTATCCATTGCATGAGAGATGTACTCAATGTGTGACTATTTTTTAGGCGCCCATAATATAATGTATTGTTTGGGCCCTAATTTTATTTATTTATTTTGTATGAATCCATCGTTTATATGTTTTTAAATTACTTCTATCATGTGTATTTAGCATTTAATTACTGTCTATGAATGTCTTTGTGCATATTTATGTATGAATCTGGACATGGTTATGTTAAATCTGATGATGCACTCTCTTTGACTCACTTCACCACACACGTCTCGATTGTGCTTCAGGTGAGACCTCCTTCCCTTGTGGAATGTTGAATATGTCAACACTCCTAGATTACAGTGGTACCCTTTATTGGTAACCTTTGATAACCCTGGTCTCAATTTTGTGCCAACACTCTCTAGTACCCAGGTTATTGGATAGTACAACTAAGGGTATGGTCGAGCCTCCTTAGTTGGTTCCCTGAGATATTGGTTAGAGTACTATTGTTTGAATCCACACATATATCAGAGAACTATAGCATAGGAAAAGGCCTTGTCTATAAGAACCCTGAAAACCCTAACCCTTAGGAAAGGAGCATAACATAAAAACAACATTAAGACACTTTTGTTGCACAATCTTGGCCCTTGCATCCAAGTTGTGAAATTCCTACAGAATTTTCCTTGTTAACGATTTGGGCATTCTGTCACTGCAATATCCTTTAGGAAAGAGGATAGTGGTCTCACTGGCACCCTTATTAGGGACCTACCCCATTGGATTCCTCTCTTTTCCCTGATTGTGATGGTACCTATCACTTGTCATCCTTTTTTTCCGTGGACCCACCCACCCTTCCCGACACCCTTATTTTCCACCTATCTCATTACATTCCTCTCTTCGCCTTACTTGTCGTGATACCTCTCACCTGTAATCATTTTTCATGTGCGGACCCAACTACCCATTTTTTCATATTCACAAATGGATCTCACCCGAAACCAAGAACTCATGGCCTTGATCGCGGATGTAATGTCCCCTTCGTTTTGATCGAAGCGAAATATTGACTTAGTATCCTATATGACTCCCATAGGATATAGTCAGTGGAGAAGAGGGAGTCACGAGGATTAGTTTAGTGTCACTTGGGAAATCATTATATCCATAAAGTGATATTAAATAAAATTATTAATCACTTAAGCATTAAAAATTTATTTTTAATGTTTAAGTAATAATTAAAGGAGGAATAAGGTAAGGGTTTGATTTGGTAAAAAATGGGAAAGATCGAGAAGGCTTAGAAGAAGAATCAAAGGAGGGGGTAGACTCTCACTTTAGCATAACGATTTGACATCTTATTAGAGTGATCTTGTAGCCAACATGTTTCGTTGGGGTTTTGGGCAAAACCCTTCCATTGCTAGTCTAGTATCGGTGGTGAGATACCCACCCTAGTTAGACATAGGAGAGATCCATCCAATATTTTCCACTTGGAACTTCATTTGTGATTTGTTTTTCAGTCCAGGAGAAGAAATTCATTGGAGGTGCATCATTCCACTTGAGAAACCAATTTATCTTTGTTGGCAGGGTCATGGAGACATTTTGGAAGGGCCAGACTACCCATATTGTTGTTCCATAGAGATAGAGGGAGGCCACAAGATTATTTGAGGATATCATGGTTGTTGGAGGGTCGATATCCTTCCCAATTATAGGTATAGGGTCAAGGAACAGACACTGGGATACTTGAGAAGTCGAGCTTCCCATAAAAATGTGTCGCAAGGTCAAGGGAGAGTTGCAAATTCACGTAGGGGAGCCATGAAGGGTACAAGATGCCTCATGAGGGATTTTGAGGTGAGTTAGGGTATGTTTTGAGTGGGTTTGGAAGGGCACGAGGTTGTTTGGTTGAGAAAATAAGATATGGAGAAGAATCGTGTACTCGCTACATATATGGGAGGGTTTCCAACCTTATTTTGATGTGGAGTAGTGCAGTACTAACTACAGTAGAGACTTGGCATTATTTTCTCAGGGTCTGATTGTCATTTGTGTACTTAAGGACATGTTGCAACTGCATAGAAGCCTTTAGTTATTATTGTTGGAGTATATTGTATTGTTGTTGGGTATATTTTGTTGTTGTTGAAGTTCTCCACTCATAATAAACTTCCATTATTGCCTCTTATTTCTCATGTTTATGGTGGATGCAAGCCATGTATTTGACATAATTCCCATGGTTGAATTGCTTGCAAATTGTTTGTTAAAAAATTTCAATCAATGGTAAATATTGTATGCAAAGTGTTTGGAAAGAATACATAAACATAAACACTTAAAGTGAATAGTAAACCCTTAATATCCTATCATATCTCCATTGAGGATATTACAGTGGTATTAGAGCTAATGATTCTACTAAGTTGTGACTACATCGATGACCAGAAGAAGAGGGCGTAGAGGACAACCCCTCTCAGAGGAGGAAATGGAAGAAAATTAAATAGGGTTAGGACTAGAAGGAAACATGGATGATAACCCATAGATCACAAGAGATCCTATCCTCATGATACAAAATCAGTTGAACAAGTGCCAGGAGGAGGTCAACCAGAAACAGGTAGTAGCTGCTCAGAGATAAGATGAGATGATTAGGACCCAACAATAGAACCTTGAGGTACTTGTACAACTAGTATAACATCAAGGGAAAATGAGGCCAAATGGTTGTCATGGAGGAGAAATAGCTCATGTTGAGGGTAGAAATACCCATATTCTAGGACAAAGTGCCTTACATACGGGGAGTAGGAGGGCACCCAGACCGTTGTTACCCCCTTTCCTTGAGGAACAACCTACAAGGGCATAGGGCCATCTAGATCCAATTGACAAGGTCTCCAAGTACTTTAGAGAGTACCATGCACTAGTAGAGGAGATTCAGGAATAGATGTCTTACAATGACTACTGCAACATCAAGATGAGGAATAGACCTAGGATAGCATGACACCAACAAAACTTTGACCTTATGTGCAAGATAGGGAAGTTGACAGTCCCATCCTTTGACGGGTCTTCCAAGAGCACAACTAGAGCATGGGTGCACAAGTTGGACACTTACTTCTAGCTTAATCTAACAACAGAGGTAGAGGCAATCAAGTTTTCCACCCTACACTTGGATGAAGAAGCACATGAGTGGTGGTATCATGGGCTAATAGCACTAGGGCATTCCAACATCACATCATATGTGGATATCGCCCATATATTGATGGACAGGTTTGATAGGAAGGATCCTAATATCAACTTTAGGGAATTGTCACAATTGAAGCACACAGGTACACCAAAGTCATACATCACATAATTCCAAAGGATGGCAATAACGATGACCGATATTTATGAGAAAAGGTTGGTGATGCTATTCATAGAGGGTATAGATGAATCATTGAGAGGGTGGGTGAAGATCTTTATACTACCCACATTACAATACATCATCATGAAGACTCAGGATATGGAAGACACAACAATCAAGAAGGCACCAGTGAAACCCTTTATTCCACAAAAGGGTCAGGCAACAAATATTTCCTAGAAGCCATGGAGAGGGAAGGACAAGATGGAGGAAGAGACTTAGAGAGAGTTGAGGAGGAAAAATCTTTGTTTTAGTTGCAAAGAACCATGGGATCTAGGTCACCGATGCATGGGAAAAGGGAAAGTGCATTACATAGAGGTACTTTCTGACAAAGAGGATGATGATGAGGACGAGACAACTCACATATAGGATAGTTAACAAAGTAGTGACAATATTACACAACAAGGACCATTGTAGGAGGGGGTCAAAAGAGTGAACATCGCCATACTCTCAAGGGTTCCCAGATACTATACATTCAATATCAAAGGAATTTTGCAAGGGAAGAGAGTCATGACATTGATTAACGATGGGCTCACCCACAACTTCATTGATGCAACACTCATTGCAAGGAAACACATTCCTATGAGGAATATGAGGGATTCAATGTGGCAGTAACATACAGGTACAACATGAAATACACTCATAGGATCAGGGGATTAGAGATAAAATTGGGAAACTATACGTTGACCGATGACTTTTATGTAGTGGATCTGATTGACACTAATGTGGTGTTAGGATTTCAATGGTTGTATTCACTAGGATATTTCAAGATGAACTATCAGATCATGAGGATGGATTTCATAGATTCATGGGGTCAACGAGTTATATTGAGAGGCATGTCGACAAGAGCTCCCAGGATCATGTCGAACAAACACATGGAGCATATCTTCAAGCATGGTGACATAGCCTTGCAGCAAAGTGTTTGATCACCATGTAAAATCCATCATAGAATCACCAACACTATCATGAGGAAATACATGAGCTGCTCAAGAAGCATGATAAGGTTTTCGGACCGCTACCAACAGGAATACCACCTGACAGGGGATTCAATCATGTCATTGAATTAGAGGAAGGTGAAAAACCCATGATCACCACACCTTACAGACATCCGAATAAGTTCAAGGAAGAGATAGAGAAGTCTATATAGGAATTGTTGGAAATGGGTCACATACAACCTAGCTCTAGCCCCTTCGCTTCTTTAGTAGTACTAGTAAAGAAAAAGGATGGCTCAATGATAATGTGCATAAATTACAGGGAATTGAACAAGAAGACCATCAAGAACTGGTACCCAATACCTAGGATCGATGAGATGATAAATGAGTTACATAGAGCAGTGTATTTCTTGAAGATTGATCTTCGATTAGGTTACCATAAAATCAGAGTTATAGAGGAGGATATTCATAAGTCAACATTCATATGTCATTATGGGAACTACGAGTTTCTAGTCATTCCCTTTGGGATGACTAACACACTTGCTACCTTCCAGTCATGTATGAACCACATCTTCAACAAGTAGCTGAGGAAGTTCTTACTGGTGTTCTTTGATGATCTTCTAATATACAACAAGACTTGGGAGGAACATCTGAAGCACGTGGACGAGATTCTCACCATTTTAGAGGAGTAGTCTCTTTTTCCCAAGGAGGAAAGTGTGTGTTTGGATTGACAGGGATCCTTTATCCAGGGCATGTGATTGGTGTCAAAGGAGTGAAGGTGCATAAGGAGAAAATCCAGACAATTTTAGATTGGCCCACCCCCATATCACTCACAAATCCACGAGGATTCTTTAGGATATGTAGCTATTACAGGCACTTTGTGAAAGTATTTTCACAACTATGTGCGCCATTGATAGAACTCACCAATAAGGAAGCCTTCCAATGTTCATAGGATGCACAAACAACATTCGACGGAATGAAGAAGGTTATGAGCACTTTCCCAATATTGGCACTCCCATATTTCACACAGCCTTTTGTACCAGAGTGTGACGCATTCAACTAGGGGATAGGTGCAATGTTGATGCAAAATTGACACCCGATAGATTTCGAGAGTAGTAAGTTGAGGAAGCCAGAGAATCTCTACCCTATCTATGATAAGGAGATGTTTTCCATCATGCATGCATTGAACAATTTCAGACAGTACCTGGTGGGAGGTCGCTTTGTGGTTAGGACTGACCAAAAAAACTTGAGATATTTCATGGAGCAGTGGGACTTGAACGAGAGGAAGAATAAGTGGATGAGTAAGGTGAAGACACATGAATTTGACATTGAGTATGTAAAAGGAAAAAACAACATAGTTGTTGATTCCCTATCTAGGAGACATGTAGCTTTCTCCATGACAATGATCTCAGAGGACTGGAAGTCCATTCTCTTGGTGGATTAATTCAAGAATACCTTCGCTTGTGAGCTGATGGAGGGTATTATTCAGGATGACATGTACAAGGTAGTGGATGACATCATCTACTACAAATACATGATCTATCTTGTCCCTGAGTCCGCAATCAAGGATAAGATTTTGAGGGCGATACATGACGCACCAGTGGCAGGGCACCCGAGGTATCTGAAGACCTATAGGAAGGTGAGGGACATATTCTCTTGGAAGGGTCTCAAGCAGGATGTACTTTGATATGTTAGAGAGTGCATGACTTGTCAGCAAAACAAGTCATAGCTTACACATCCTGCAAGGTTGCTTCAGTCATTGTCAATTCCCGAGAAGAAATGGGAAATCATTTCCATGGATTTCATCACAATGTTTCCAAAGGTACAAGGCATGGACTGCATCTATCTGGTGGTAGGTTGACCAAATATTTGTACTTATTTCCCATTCCCTTGGAGTATAGCGCATCCCATGCGGTAGACACATTCTTCAGGGAGGTGTTTCGACTTCATGGTCTTCTGAGGTATATATTAAATGATAGTGACAACAAGTTTCTTAGGGAATTTTGGTAGGAGCTATTCAGGATATCAGGGAAAGAGTTGACACCTAGTACCAACTATCGTCCTGAGACAGATGGAAACTCTGAGATTGTAAACAAGTGGATCGAAGGATATCTACGAAATTATGTATCGAGACAACATAGGGCATGGATGAAGTGGTTTCACCTTGGGTAGAACTACTATAATAACATGTATCACATGTCCATATGGATGATTCCTTTCAAGGAGTTGTATGGATACGATGCCCCATCATTTTTAGATTTGGAGTTTGGGGACAGTAGGGATCCCAAGGCCAAATATTGGTTGCAGGAGAGTTAGGATATCTTGAGAATCCTAAAGGAAAAATTGCAGGTCGCCTAGAATCAACAGAAAATGTATGTAGACAGAAACCGGGTGGAGCGCAACTTTGAGGTTGCAGACTTGGTATTTCTCAAGTTGCATCCCTATAGACAGTCTTCGCTAAAGAAGAGTGGTGCAGAAAATATGAATCCTAAAGGCTCAATTATACAAGCCATACAGGGTGATCAGAAGAGTCAGAGAGGTAACATATGAACTAGAGCTTCCTGAGGTTAGTAGGATCCACAACATCTTCTACATGTATTTCCTCAAGAAGGCACTGGGATAGTTGGTCACCCCTTCGACAAATATCCCCTTGCTCAACGAGGAAGGACAGTTGGTTCTGATATCATAGAGGATCACTGATATCAAAGAGAGGAGGTTGGAGAATAGAGTCATTCAAGAGCACCTGGTCATGTGGAAATGGTTTCCCGTCGAGGATTCCAGTTGGGAGAGAGAGAAGATTCTGCAACATCCTGATTTGGAGTTTCTTGGGGACAAGAAATATCGGGGAGGGAGGACTATAATGTCCCCTTCATTTTGATCAAAGTGGAAGATTGACTTAGTAGCATATACAAATCTCGTAAACTATAGTCAGTGGAAAAGAGGGAGTCACGAGGATTAGTTTAGTGTCACTTGGGAAAATTATTATATTCATAAAGCGACATTAAATAAAATTGTTAATCACTTAAGCATTAAAAAATTATTTTTAATGTTTAAGTGATAACTAGAGGAATACGGTAAGGGTTTGATTTGGTCAAAAGGGGAAAGATCTAAAAGGATCATAAGAAGAATAAAAGGACGGGGTAGCCTCTCACTTTAGCATTATGATTTGACATGTTATTAGAGTTCTCTTCTAGCTAGAATTTCCGTTGGGGTTTTGGGCAAAACCCTTCCATTTCTAGTCTAGTTTCGATGGTGAGATACCCACCCTAGTTATACATAGGGGATATCCATCTAGGATTTTCCACTTAGAGCTTCATTTGTGATTTGTTTTTCAATCCAAGAGCAATGATTCATTGGAGGTGCATAATTCCACTTGGGAAACCAATTTATCTTTGTTGGCAGGGTCATGAAGACATTTTAGAAGGGTCGAACTACCCAAATTGTTGTTCCATATAGATAGAGGAATGTCACAAGATTATTTGAGGATATCATGTGTTGGCACAGGGGCAAACCCGGGGTTCAACGCTACAACAATGCACCAACAAAACCCTAACTACCGGCCCTTTTGGTAACACCTGCGAAGCAGATGAAGTCTCACCCAAGGTAGAGGCAAGGGTGGTTACGAGACTTAGGTGTCTGCAACCTTAGCATGGAAACATATATGTGATTATGATACTTAATAGACCACTTAGCACCGTCAGTTCCTTAATATGCAATCAATATCTACTTCGCTGATAAAACAAAGCTTCACAACATTCACACTGATCTAATGTATTTAAGCACTTAGCATAGGTAAATAGATCAGATCAAGCACTAAACATATTCGTACAGATCAGATCTAACATTCTCACATATCATTAGCACTAAGCATAAGCATATTTATTTAATCATCTCAAAGCACTTAGCAAATAACATATAAACACATCAGAACATCACACAGAGCAGAGTAACACAATATTTACGTGGTTCACCCCCACCCTGGGGCTACATCCACCAACTCTTCTTCTTTATTAGCTTCTCAATAGGTTACATGCACAGAGCCTCTGAACCCTTCTCCGCATAGGACAGAAGATCTGTGCAGCTCGCTAGATCCTTCTTCCTTGTGTTACAACACAAAGCCTTCCACCATTCGTTACAACCACTTGCACTTAGCTCTGCAAGTCTCTTACAGTCATGCAAAAAGCACTTATAGAATCTACTTTCACTTAGCATACATTCACATATGACTAGCGGCCTAACATCACATAGATGTATTTTCTTACATTTCCTAGACATCTATTTATATATTACAAAATAGGCCTAAGCATGGGTAAACCCATGGGTCGACATCCCAATCTCGTTACATAATCCCCAAAACCCAAAACGGACCCAAAAAGGGGTTGAGATCTCGTGATCTCCGCTTCGTCTTGCGCTCCTCCTTCGACAGGATGTCGAAGTCCCAAATAGGTCAACATGACCAAGAATCTCCCAAAACTTGGTCAAGGGCCAATAGGCCCCCAACACTCACCTGTGATTCATCCCGAGTCACTCTGGTCTGACTAGTTCTGCCTTGAATGCCTCGAGCTTGGATCGAGATACTTCGACCTGCTATTATGCTACAGACTCTTGCTTGGTGAACTCCTAGATTACTGCGTCATTCATTGGCCCTTCTAGGCATTGTTTTGTTGCGGTGACAACCTGTTCTAGCTCTGCTCCTTGGCTCTCGACCTCTATGAACAATTGGCACACCTTATCTTGTATTGGTTGGATTCGTTGAGTGACTTCCATAAATTTTCTTTGAATCGTATGGATCTGCTGCTGGGCGGTGCGTTGCTCTTGAGACTGCTTCATTCTTTCTACGGTTGATAGGGCCTTCAGTTACACTTGTAGTGTGTCTGTGTGCTTCTTCGCGTCCTTGAGCTGTGACTCCAATGCCTGTAATTCTGGATTCTCGGTGAGGTTTTCGTATGTTTGGGCGTTGCGGTTACTCAACTGTTTGCATTCCAGTGCAAGAGCTTTTAGTCTGTCAACTGCACTGTGGGCAGTTGCTTCTCGCTGGTCCCTTACGTCTTGTGGGGTCTCGGGCATAGTGCATAGCTCTAAATCTGCTATGCGTTGTTGGAGCTATTGGATGGCTTCTGCGAGCTGATCTACTTGCTTCGTGACTTGATACTCTACCTTTATTTCTACGACTGTCACAGAGCGAAGTGCTTTGTTGATCTCTTCCTTTACTGCAAGTTGCTCTGCTAGCAAATATTCCTTGCCTTGCAGCAGTTGTGCTTTTTCTTCATCCCACTTCGCTTGGAGAGAAATCTTTTCCCGTTCTGCAACACTGCGTTGTTCGACAAGTACTCCCTGTACTTGTGTCAAAGCCTAGGCGGCTTGCGTTGTTTCCTCTTACACTCATCGAAGGCGAGATTCGACTGTATCTGCTATTCGGTGGAGTTGATATGGCTCATCTCTGAGTTTTGGTGTTCCTAATGGCAGAGTTACAGTGGAGACTGCGTGACTAGACTGTAATGCTTGCTGTACTTCTTGGATTTCGACCTTAATTTTATTGTACATCTCCTTCTGGTTAGCCTCTTGTTTCTTTCCTATCTCCAGCGAAGCATCATTTAGGGATGCTATGATGAAATCGAAGTCATCAAAGGTGAGGATGGTCTACATCTTGGTCATTTTTTCTTTCGACTTCTTCTGGGAAGAAGGCTTTGGAGGGGAAACCTTCCTTTTCTTGGAGGGGTCCTCCTCGTTTCTAGGCGGTGTTACTTCATCTTTCTTTTGTCCGACTTTTGTGCCATCTATCTCTTCACCATCACCCCCTTGATCCAATGAGATGGAAGCAGTCTTCACGGATGTACTGTATAAATCCTGGACCTCTTCAGTCTTCTTTATCTTGCTAGGTCCGGGTGTATCCGACGTAGTTTCTGGGCTGTCTATGTTGGATATCTCCGCAGGGTCTACTAGAATAAGGAGGTTCGTCGACCATTCCTTGGTGATCTCCTCCAAGTCCTCCTTTTCCAGCTTGTAGTACGACTGCATTTTTTGCTTATGTCCATCGACGCGCACTGTGATATAAATGAAATGCCTATCAACGTTGAACTTCATCAAAGGTTGGAACCTGTGTAAAGTATTCAGAGTTATATGAGACATGGACTGTATGGCTACCTTCAACTGGTTGTAGTATGTGTGGAACAAGACATTTGACTACCATTTCTTATTCATGTCATTGGAATACCACAATGTACTGAACTTTGCGGCCGACAGTTCAAAGAGCTCGATGTCCGGGAAAGTCGCACCTTCTGGCATCTCCCAGGTAATGAAAGCGATCAGGATCAATAACTAGCTGAAATGAAATTCATACCCTTGATCCTGGGCTTCTCTGCAGTCAAGTTCTAATTGGTTCACTAGGTACTGTGCCCAATTCATTTGTAGGCCCTCCGTGCACTTCCCTGCGAGGTCGACTACAAAACCGGTGACTTGGGTGGGCCGGTTCTTTCATACTAACTTTCCTGCGATCAATTGACAGGTGAGGCACACTATGCCGCTCTGGATAGAAGCTACCTTGTAGCCTCCCCTTCCCTTCTCGACATCACCATAGGTGTCCTTGATCCTTTAAGCTAGAGCGCAATCCATGGTTTTTCCGGGATAGAAATCCTGTGGGTCAGGGCCTTGCATACCTAGCTCTGTGATACGATTGATCAATGTCAGATCCACTATGATAGGATGGTTTAACCACAAGTATCTGCCATGGTAACAGGACATCAACAACTTGACACATGCATTCACCTCTTGGTGTCTTCCGAAGTGAGGAATCTTAATGATGTTGAGCAGTGTAGACTGCATGAGGTTCATAGTCCATAAATGAGGGAGGATCTTCAAATTATTTCCCTTTGTTCTGGTCAAGTACTTATGTGGGGTGAGCATGTTGTAGACCTTCCTGTCACCGAGGTTGAAGTCGCTAAACTTCAACGCTGCAATCTTTTCTTGGTTTGCGTAAACTGTGCGTATCCCCTTCGAGAGGTACGAGTGACCAAGGCGTACTCAAAGTCTCTAGGCACACTGTCTCGATTTATTGCACCACTCAGAGGTGGTAGATAGCTGGGTAATATTCTTGGAATTAACTTAGCATTCACGAGATCATCCCTATGCTTAGTTTGCTTCTCATCTAATGGTCGGGATGGTCCAGCTCGAGCAGTTGATGAAGAGGTTGGAAGTCCTCTCGTGGATGATGCTTGTACACCTGTGGATAATCCTCTCTCTGACATGAATCTTTCAGTCATCAGGTCAAGGAGTACTTTTTTCATTGATTCTTCGACTGCGTTGAATTCCTCGGACATACGTGCTCGGGATTTCCTCGGACATACGTGCTCGGGATTAATTAGATCGGGGTCAAATTAACTTAGACATTGTACTAGAATAAACAACAAGAGCACAATGATCACTGTATACAATTCACTTAGTCTATGGGATCAAACTCTTGGTTAGCAAAAGTGTTCTCGGTGTGTGCTGTGACGGGATAAATAAGTAAATCGACAACGAGTTTCTTGCAATAGGTATGAAGCCTTCATTAACTCTATTCGATCCGTTATGGTGCGGTCCAACTGTTTGGTGTAGAGCCTTAAATGCCTTTCTCCCTGTTCGGGGCGACAATCGAACGGTTATAATGTCCCCAACAGCTATATTGCTTCGCCATGGTGAAGTGCCATGTGTTGTTGTTCTGATATCCCGATGAAGTTCCAATTTTGCAAATTTCCCTCCTACAAGTTCCCTCTGTAACTTTCTGTAACTTTTCAATCTTATCCCTCTTCTTACTTTGCTTTCTAGCCTTCTTTCCAGTGAGCTTCGTCTCGGTATGTCTTTTTCCATTCTGATTCATATCTTCGTTTGACATAGTCACTGCGTGCTGTTGAGATTATTTCATAGGACTCGGGGGTAATACCTCTTCTTTATCTGGGATAGGTACTTCAGTCTCTTGTGGGTCTTCTAATGTTCTTGCAGCTTTGACATCTGGGTCTCTAGTGTTAAATAACTTCGATCTGTTCTCCTGTTCTTCAATCAAGTGTGCGATCCTTCTAGTCATAAAATATTTTAACTCTTGTTTCTTCTACTCCAAAAATTCTTCTTCTTCCTTTCTTCTGGCTTGATATCTATCCATCCAAGGTTTTCCTAGTAACATGGTAAACGGGGCATTGTCTTCAATAAATTTAATAATCTCAAAATCTTCTTCTATCGAAGTTCCATTGGCATTCGTAGGTATCTGAGTGAGCCTTCCACATAGGTTTACTAGTTTTCCTCTGAATAATCCTCCTCCTCCTAATGAAGGAATCATAGCAGGCCTCCCTATAGCTTCCCAAGTTCTCTCTATCATGATATTCACCGGTGTCTCTTCATCCAGAACACAATCAATGTCGAAGTCTCCTATTCTTGCTTCAATGCATTCTTTTTCTTTGAAGATCTCTGCTAAGCTGATATGTCGGTGGTCATTCAGGGTTTCTTTCATCTGTAACAATACTTTCTCTGATTCTTTCTGGGATTCTGCTATTTTTGGAACTGCCTTAGGGTTTTCCTGGTTCAGATTCATTCCTTCAAGCTTAGGAATCATTCTAGGGCAATCCAACACTTCATGGTCCATAACTTTGCAACAAAGACAACCAGGTCTTCTTTTAGGGTGTTCCTTAACAAGATGTCTTGGTCTTTTGCAGTTGTAACAGAGGGTTAATCCTCTCTTTCTTTTAAATGATCCCTTTCTTCTCTTGTACTACACGATAGGATCATAGGAGCTAACCTGCAACAAATTATTTCTAGGATCCTGCATCCTTTTGTTAGTCCAAACATTCTTTCTATGCATAGGTATAACATATCTTTCACTATTCTTATCAAATCTACTCATATCAAGCCTTCTCTCATCTATTAGTGCCCTAGTTTTCAAGCTAGGACAAAACCTATCAAACATACCTAGATCCATACCTTAGAAACAAAAATTTCCACTTATCTTACTTTTACAGAGTACAAAGCTTTCAGATCTAGAATTTTTCTACTATTCTTACCTTTATCAGAGCGTGGAGCTTACATATCTTACCTCTTTTCTTCATATCTAACCTCTTTTCTTTAGATCTGACCTCTTTTCTTCAGACCTAACCTCTTTTCTTCAGATCTAACCTTCCTCTTGGCACAAATCTTCACAGGTTAAGTAAAATACTGCGCACTAGGGAAACAGATCTATGCACAGAGATTTCACAACTTCAGGATGAATCTTTGCAAAAAGCTTCTTCTTTCTCAGTTCCTAGCAATCATAGTTTCAGGTCCTGACAATGGAACCATTTGTTGGCATAGGGGCAGACTCGAGGTTCAACGCTACAACAATGCACCAACAAAACCCTAACTACCGGCCCTTTCGGCAACACCTGCGAAGAAGATGAAGTCTCACCCGAGGTAGAGGCAGGGGTGGTTGCGAGACTCAGGTGTCTGCAACCTTAGCTGAGACACATATCTGTGATTATGATACTTAACAGAGCACTTAGCATCGTCAGTTCCTCAATATGCAATCAATATCTACTTCGCTGATAAAACAAAGTTTCACAATGTTCACATTGATCTGATGTATTTAAGCACTTAGCATAGGTAAATAGATCATATCTTAGCAGATCAAGCACTAAACATATCCATACAGATCAGATCTAACATTCTCACATATCATTAGCACTAAGCATAAGCAGATTTATCTAATCATCTCAAAGCACTTAGCAAATAACATATAAATTCATCAGAACATCACACAGAGCAGAGTAACACAGTATTTACGTGGTTCACCCCCACCCTGGGGCTACGTCCACCAACTCTTCTTCTTTATTAGCTTCTCAATAGCTTACATGCACAAAGCCTCTGAACCCTTCATCGCATAGGACATAAGATCTGTACAACTTGCTAGATCCTTCTTCCTTGCGTTACAACACAAAGCCTTCCATCGTTTGTTACAACAACTTGCACTTAGCTATGCAAGTCTCTTACAATCATGCATAAAGAACTTATAGACTCTACTTGCACTTAGCATACATTCACATCTGACTAGCATCCTAACATCACATAAATGCCTTTTCTTACATTGCCTAGACATCTATTTATATATTACAAAATAGGCCAAATCATGGGTAAACCTATGGGCTGACATCCCAATCCCATTACATAATCCCAAAAATGCCAAAAGGGGTCAAGATTCTGTGATCTCCGCTTCGTCTTGCGCTCCTCCTTCGACAGGCTATCGAAGTCCAAAATAAGTCAACATGACCAAGAATCTCCCAAAACTTGGTCAAGGGCCAACATCATGGCTAATGGAGGGTCAATCTCCTCCCCAATTGCAGGTCGAGGGTTAAGGAGTGGGCGCTGGTATACTTGAGAGTTCGAGCTACCCATAAAACAATGTCACAAGGTTAATAGAGAGTCACCATCCCACATAGGAAAGTCATGAAGGGTGCAGGAGGGCACATGAGGTATTTTGAGGTGAGTTGGGGTCTGTTCCGAGTGGGTTTAGAAGGGCCATGAGGCTATTTTGATGAGCAAAGAATATATGGAGAATAATAGTGGACTTGCTATAGATCTGGGAGGGTTTCCACACTTGTTTTGACATGGAGTAGTTCAGTACCATCTACAATAGAGACTTGGAATTATTTTCTCATATTTGATTGTCATTTGTGTACTTAAGGACATGTTGCAGCTGCATAACAACCTTTAGTTATTATTGTTGGAGTATATTGTATTGTTGTCGGGTATATTGTATTGTTTTTGAAGTTCTCCACTTGTAATAAAATTCCATTACTGTCTCTTATTTCTCATGTTTATGGTGGATGCAAGCCATGTATTTGACATAATTCCCATGGTTGAATTACTTGTAAACTATTTGTTAAAAATTTTCAATCAATAGTAAATATTGTATGCAAAATTTTTGGCAAGAATACATAACCAGAAACACTTAAAGTGAACAATAAACCCTTGATATCCTAGCAAATATCCATTGGGGATATTACAATAGAAAACAACCTAGAACAAGGAAGACATCAATAAAATCACTTTCAAACTTGGCTCCCTCAATTCTTCTATTAAGACCCTCAAGGACCAATATACCACCATCAAAGACACACTCGACCAACTGCTGAGTCGATCCATGAACCCTACCTCATCTGAACAACCTTCCTATCATGAAGATGACGACTCTTCCCATTTATAAGCCCCTCATTCCAATCACCTTCATCATGAACGGTCTTCCCAGAATTGAGGTGAACAAATTTGATGTCTTGGATCCCATGGGTTGGGTCACTCAAATGGAACATTATTTCTCCTTGCATGGCATTACCGACGATTTTTCCAAACTTCGTTACGATGTCCCCTATATGGATCCTGAACATTGGAAATTCACGACAAGGATATGTTTCTTAGACACAGTTTGTGATCGACTTTTATGAATGCTTCGACACCAACACCCACCACTTGGGTCATTTGACCAAGTTGAAACAGTCTGGCATAGTGGAAGACTTTATCGACGACTTTGAGCACTTGGCTTTCAGAACAGAGGGCATGTTTGATGCCTTCTTCATGGAACGATTTATCAGTGTCCTAAAGGATGAAGTCTGAGCCCAAGTCCAAATGGCTCACGCCCAAACTTGGTTTGAAGCTACCAAATGAGCCAAGGAAGCACAATAGGATGTCTCCTCCAAAAATAGATAACCCTCCATTATTCCTCACCCTAGACCCACAAATATCCCCCCTCATCTCAAGATCTAGAAATTGATTCAGGAAAAAATGGTTGAACGCCAACTCAAGGGTCTTTGATATAATTGTGATGACAAGTGTAAAGAACATACAATTTTTATGGCCATTTCTGAGGATGTTTCTGATGAGGAGGAAGATGTTTCCACTGTGGAAGAGCTACCCCACATAGATGATCTTTCTCCTCCCTCTGATCCACCAGAAGTTGAATCGTTGATTTCCTTAAATACCCTCACTGGATTATATGCTCCCCAAACCCTCAAGTTAATTGGCTACATTAAGCGTCGAAAATTCATCATCCTAGTTGACAGTGGAAACACCTCTAATTTTATTCATTGCTACATTTCCCATGAAATCAATTTCTATATCTGTGCAGTCAACAATTTTCAAACCATGATTGCTAATGGTGGTTCCATGAAACGTGGGGGGTGTTTTGAAAATGTGCGCCTACAAATTGTTCAGTACCACCTGAAATATCATATGTTTTCTATCGACATGGGAAATTGTGACATTGTGCTCAGTGTTGAATGGTTACACACTCTTGACCTTGTCACCATGGATTTTAAGGACTTAACCATGAAATTCCAATAGGAGGGACGACAATATAAGTTCCAAAGAATCACAATAGGCTCCCCTAAGATCATCAGTTCCCACCGAATGGATCAAAATCTTCTAAAAAAGGGTCATTTTGGCATTATTTCCCAACTCCATTCCATTCAAGCCGTTGAGACACCCTCTAGGTATCCCAACCTCCAATCTATACTCTCCCAACACCAAGATATTTTTAACACTCCACATGGAATTCCCCCTTCCCACAATTTCCATCATCATTCCATTCCCCTAGTCCCAGGAAATTTTCCTCCCAATGTTCTCCCTTATCGTCATCCCTTTTCCCAAAAAAATGAATTGAGAAAATTCTTCAAGAATTTCTAGAAGAGGGTATTATCCGTCCTAGTACTAACCCCTATTCTTCTCTTGTAGTCATGGTACTCCAGAAAGAAGGCATTTGGGGCATGTGTCTTGATTTTCATGCTCTCAACAAACTCACAATCAAAGACAAATTTCCCATTCCTATCATTGATGACCTTTTGGATGAATTGAGTGGTGCTCAGTACTTTACCAAACTTGAACTTCATTCTGGCTACCACCAGATACATATGAAAGAGGAAGACATTCTCAAGAGTGCATTTCAAACTCATGAGGGTCACTATCAGTTCTTGGTCATGCCCTTTGGCCTATGTAATGCCCCCTCCACTTTTCAAAGTCTCTTGAATAATGTCTTATGTCCTTTCCTTCATCAATTTGTCTTAGTTTTCTTTGATGATATTCTCATCTATAGTAAAAATTGGAAAGCCCATCTCGCTTATATGGATCAAGTTCTCCATCTACTATATAAACACAATTTTTTTCTCAAACAATCTAAATGTGCTTTTGGAGCCTCTGAAGTTGAGTACCTCGGTTATATTGTCGGCAAGGATGGTGTATAGGTGGATCCTAGGAAAAGTGAAGCTACGAAGGATTGGTCTCTCCCTAAAACTCTTAAAATCTTGCATGGTTTCCCGGGTTTAACAAGCTATTATCAAAAGTTTGCTCAGAATTATTGTAAAATTACAACTCCTCTCACTGCTCTCCTTCAAAAGAATGCTTTGAGTTGGACTCTCGCAACTGATCAATCCTTAGGGATGATATGCACATATATTGTTACTTAATCAAGAGCATATACAAAGGACATGCAAACAACACACTTGATGTAACCCTACTTACCACTTTTGTGAGGGTTTGCAAGACCCTTTTGGAAACCTATATACATTAACCCTTTCCTCTTTTAACCCTAAAGTAGAAAGCTCCTAAATTCCCCTAGCCCTTCCGTCAAAAACCCAAAATGTAGAGCCCTTAACCTCACATCCCTTATCGTTATGATTGAATGAGTTGAAAACATGTTTTATTGTACAATAAAGCACAGGACACAAATGAGTACAATTGGGTAGTTTGGATGGACAAATAACAATTGTTCATAGGGTGTTGACAAACAACAAAGAGTTGAAGCTTTGTACAGTCAGAACATTCCCAATGCACATGCCAATTTGCAACAGGGTATGTTGATGGGATAGATTGTAAACATGATAGAAGGCGATTTTTAAGAGGATTTGGATAGACAACAAAGATTTACAGAGGAATCTTCCCCTTAAAAATGGCTTCAACGTAATTAAAAGCTAAAGGTAAAGCATAGATTTTAACAATACTCATGGAGACAAGTAATGTGAATGGATCATCCAAAAATTCAAATGGTTAATTGGGTATTGTTTTATTTATTTTGTGCTTAATCATCTATAGTTAACGTAAAAGATATGAGACATGGGTAAACTGAGGGATAAACATCTTACACTTTAAGGAAAAATTCGAAGGGAAATTTTTGCTTCATGTAGAGGTGTTAGAGAAGTCAAAGGGGAGATTAATGCTTCAAGCTCCACACATGGAGGGAACACACATGGTAGAAAGCATGTGACACTAAAACAAGGAACAAATGAGACATGCTAATGTTGTCAAGGTTAATGCAAGAGGGTAAAAATGGACTCTAACTCTCTACTTTACTCAAGGAAAATGACACAAAGGGTAAAGTCTCACAAAGCATGAGACATGCTCACCTTTGTATTAATACTCTTGTATAATAGAAGGAGGTGACCTCGTGACAAAGCAGGTAGCAACTTCTTAGAAATCGATGTGGCCACTCATGATGTCAACACATGATCACATCAAGTAATTATGTTGATCTATTGTCATTGCATCTTCAAAAAATGGTTGAGAGGTCATTGGTATTCCACATACTTGAGAGAAACAAGGATAAAAGACTCCTCTATGATGGAAAAGGGGTTAGTTTTCTAAAAAAGCTTAGGATGAAGGGGAGAATGAAGGTTTTTGAGCAAATTAAACTACAGGTTTTTTTAGTGCCAAAGGTTTTTACACAAATTTATGGTAATTAAATATTATATGAATGAAATGTCTTAAATTAGAAGAGGGAAAAGTTTGATATGGAGTTAATATAGATATACCATATAGAGTGAACTTGTGTTCATATATGGATGGATGTGATCTTTTATATATATATATATATATATATATA
>JZKD02S1609516.1:80491-102675 GCA_000966675.3 Picea glauca | reverse complement strand
TATATATATATATATATATATATATATATAAACTAATCTCTTTTTTTAAGAAAAATCTATCTGGCTACTGTATTCTTTCAATACTGCGCATCAGTTGATCACTGAGCAACTGTGACATGTTCCAACCAAATTTAAAAGAATTCAAATTTAACTAGCAATATGCATCAGACAACAGTGCATTTAATGCGGTGCATGTTAAAATATATAATGTAAGATTTAAAAAATCCTAAGGTGTATAAATCAACATGCACACCATTAAATGCATTGCTGCCAGGTTCATATTGTTTGCCTTCAAATTTATTGAAAGCTCTGCTAAGTTTACACGAAATGCTTCAGATTATCAGCAACGTACAGGGATTATACAACAATATTAATTACAGTTCATCCCGCCGACAATTGCGACTGAGAATCGACTCGCTTAGGGAGAAATTTCTGTCGTCTTTTTCCTTTTGCCTTTTGTCGCATCCGGCCCAATCCGGGTTCGCCGTCAACGTCAGCCTTCTTCTGGCACATTCTTGTCGGAGATTCTCCCGTCTCAGTCTGAGTCTGCGGTCACACCATAAAATGGAGAGACGTGAAATTTCTTTTGCATTTTTCTGAGAAATTCGTAGTAACGATAAGCTCGCGAAATGGGATGTCCCTCTCAATCAAAGTCCTTTATAGGATATTACGGTAATTTTTTTTAATCGTAGAAATTTTATGGGAATATGTCAGAATAGGTGGGGCCACATCCGGGTGAAATTTTTTCCCCACTCCATTGAAATCATATCGATAAGATTAATTTTCATGGTAATTGGTGGTAAAATTTTCTAAATAAATATATTAAATCATATTAAAAAATAAAACCTCCACATATATGAGGATGGCTTTGGCATATCTCATGGAAAAAACCTCATGTTTTTTCATAATGGATAATTGGCTCCTTTAAAATTTTATGATGAAGTTCTTTCAAAAGTTTCCAACTATCTTCAAAGACTATCGTGAATTTTTTTTAGCAATGTGTGTAAGGGTCCAATCCAAATATTGAAATAACATGTTGTTCCTTATAGCCAAAAGCCCCATATAGTGTAGCAAGGAAGAGCTTTAAAAGCTCCTTCTATTTTATCTTTTATTCAAGAATAAACACACTTTACTAGAGTTAAATGTTTTCATTTGTTTATCTCCGATGAGAATTATAATATCTCATTCTAAATAGATCTAGAAAAGGAGGTGTTACAACAAAATCTAACACCCTCATATGATATAAAGTCCCAAGCATTAAGGGGCTAGTCTTGTGCAACTTAAGACTACCAAGTATTACACATAAGTTTATCTCGATTGTAAATTCAGGAATCCAACGTACATGGAGCAAAGTCAAATGTTAACTTTGCTCCCTGCCCATTGGATGCCTCTAATCTGCAATTGAGATAAGTATGCTCCTCTATCACTACAATAACTCTTCCTCCCTTTTTAGGTTGATTCTTCTCCAACTAAGGGGGGATTCCCTAAAGTAGCATTATTAAGGTTATGGAGTGGAGGCTCAAGGTGAAGTATGATGAGTAAGATTTAATAAAACAAATGGCTGTAGTGAAAGTGGAATAAATGAATGATATGAGAAAGGAATATGAAGGAAAACCCCAATACTAGTGCCTACCATATCTTGGGAAAATGAAGTAAAAAAGACATGTATTTAAGAGGGCTAATGCATGAATGTGCAAGGAAAATAAGGGATGTTGTGCATGCCACAAATCAACCTTAGCTTGCTAAAAATTATCATTGGAGAGATAGGGTCACTACTCTAAAACAAAGCCATGAAAGTGATGTTGTATTAATTCAAGCAACAACTTGGTTTGTTAGATGCAAATTAATACAACATCTATGAATATAAGATGAATGAAATTCTCACATTACATTATCCAAATGGAAGATACAACATTACAAGGCATTCATAACCAGTTACAAGGGTTTCCAACAAAATAAATAACATGCGAAAGAATTGCATAAATAAAGTCTCACATTAAATAGATACAATACCTCCAATCTTCTATTAGACTTACAAACATGATATACAATGTAGCATAATGGGAGAGCTCTTCAATCCTCAAATTTCTCATGCAAATGAAGGCGAGAGAAAACCCTTGTATAGGTTTGAGCTCAAATTCTTTTACAATAAACAACTAATTGTTTTCCATTAGTTCTCCAAGGAACAAAATAAAACAATACATTTTTTATTTTCCTTGACAAACTCTAAGTGAGTTGTTGGGATCCACTACCTTCTTCTAAAACAATAATAAAATAATCATCCTCCACATGGAAATCAATATAATAGTGTTGTCTCCTAAATGAATAATAATAATAAAGTATTGAGTTAGTTAGAAGCACTCTCCAAAAATAACATAAAAATGTGACACCTCCTCAATATGATTCACTGATTGACCATGCAATCAAGCTCCACCAACCTCCAAAGTATCCACCAACCAAAACCCAAGAAAATAGCTCCATGGGTGTCCACACATGCAAAATCATATGTATGAGTAATCAATAACAAAAAATCCTTGTCATCATAATGACATAGACAAACCCATCAATACATGAGCTATGTTATGATAAAAAAGTTCAACACATAAATCTGATATAAAATATGGTTGCATATAAAAGTAGGCGTTGTCTAAACATTTAATTTTTTGAACTTTCTCATCAGAATCCACTGAAAGAGGTCTTGGTGAAATCTCCATTTTCTGTTGTTTAAATTGCATTTTTGAATGTATAAATGGATTCATCACCCTAAAAAACTCGAATTATACATACTCAATCACTCAAATATGAAGTTTCAACATTTTTTTTTATCAAATTTGAAGAAAAAATGATCGAAAAATATATCCATAAAAACTCCAAAATGTCAATTTTTTAAACTGCGCGATAACACTATGAATTTAAAACGTAATTCCATCCATGTCCATGTGAAAAAGAGAACCCATGGTTCCATAATAAATGGTGGTTCCCATGGCTACGCACATCCAATGAAGAAGACGGCTCATGAAGACCCACGATTCATAAGTGACGGTGGTTGAATCTAACCAAACGGCTAGTCAATGGGTTCACCACATAAACATATATCCATGTCACAAAGGAGGTTCTTCATCTCGTGAGTGTAAGGAGGCTATGTGTCATGTCACCATAGATCAATCCCATAATAAGTTATATAAATCATAAGATTCATCATCTTTCATGGTACAAAGTGTATGAAGGGGTTGGCCAATACAAGAGTATGGTTGCCTTGGTGAGAGTGGTATGAGACGGCCCACCCATCATGAAATAATTTTTAATTCACCTTAACATATGTGCCAATACCATAGTATAAGGTGAAATAATTTTTAATTCACCTTAACATATGTGCCAATACCATAGTATAAGGTGAAATAATTTTTAATTCACCTTAACATATGTGCCAATACCATAGTATAAGGTGAGGGATTGGTAGGGATGGCCTCATTAAAAATAAAACATTATAAAGTGTTAATAAAGATACAATCTAAGGTGTAGAAGGAGGTGGCATCATAATAATAACATAATTGTCTCTATATATATCTCAATAAAGAGTATATCATATAAATATTTTGTGTCACGACAATATCATATAAATATTTTGTGTCACGACAATAGACAATAGAAATGGTCTCCCTTAGGGAGTTAAAATCATAATAAAATGATACCATGAGATATATGAGTGTTAAGTTAGGTTAATCATGAACAACATAATTATCCACTAAAGTAACTAAAGAGCATTTCCAAACCATTAACCAAAACATCAAGCTCATAAACTTCTAGTCCCTAAAGATTTATCAATCAAAGATATGAAATCGTGAAGAGAGAACTATGTACCAAAAAAATCTGTCATAAAAGTCACTTCTCCATCCAACCAAGGAAAAGGGAGGGTTCCCTAACCAAATATCTCCATCAAGTGATCAAATGCAGTGAAGAGAAGGGGCTCCATGAATATGTATCCCCCAAGTTGGTCCAATGCTTGAAGAGTCCAACAACAAATTTCCATCATTGTTATGACAATCACAAGATGGAACCCCATACAATATAAGTTGTAACATGAGGAATTGGCAAATAGGTGATCTACTATTTATTCACTATTTTTACATAAAGTGCATCTACTTGGACCATTCCAACTTATTTTTTGGTAATTATGCCAAGTTAATATTTTATTTTCCAAAGCTAACCAAAAGAAAAAAAAATATTTTCAAGGGACTCTTCAATTTCTATACTACCTTCCACCACAAGAATTGTTCTTCTTCCATCTTCACTGAATACAAAGGCTTTGTTGTATCCTCCCATGTACCCTTATTTTTTGATCATCTTATTTCATCCTCATGGTCTAGAATTTTTATAGCACTACGCTTTAACAATCTCACATATTGAGTCCACTTCTCTACCTTTTCTCCTTATAAAATTAGATCTTCTTCCCATTCCCAACTTTGAGCCCTTAAATTTGCTCCATTTTGATCTGTTACTCCCTCAAGAGAGAAAACCCCCATAGAATTAAGCTCATTTAATAATTATTTTGATAATATGAAATTTCCTTTACAACATATTATCCTTATTCTGCCCCTTCCTACTCTCCAAGTTGTCCATTTTCCAATTAAAGAGAAGGTTATTACCATAGCTTTCCATATTATTGATCTTCCTTGTGAACTTTTCCTTTCCACCATAAACCATTCTTCCACGGATATGTACTTTAAATATTTTTTCTTCATCACTTTGCCCCAAAGCACTTCATTATAAATTAATCTCCAAAGATTTCTAGTTGCAAGGGCCATACTTAACACAAATATTATTTAGCCATGTTCCTCATGTTTCTTTTGGAGTTGCTACTCTTGTCCATTTTACCAAAGGGATTCCTTCTTTTCCCTTCCATCGAGTGCATAAGAAACTAAATCACTTTTTCCTGGTCTTATTTAAAATATTTTTTGGTATATGTGCAAGGGACATCCACCAACACATTATAATACTTTCCAAAACAACTTTAACCATGACTAATTCACCACCTTGTCACAACCATATGTTACACCAAACCAAAATTCTAGCTTCTATCTTGTTGTACAACCACACCCAATCCTCATACTTATAATCATTTGGATTTAATTTGAAACTCAAATACTTTACCCCTTCATCTAGATCATAATAATTCGTAGGGGGGAGATTTTGAACGTGCAATTTTACCTCCTACTAGCTCATTGAATAACATTAATTACTTAGTCATATTAAACTCCATTTATGTAGCCTTGCAATTTACATATCCAAGATCTTCTCTATTCTTCTTATCTACCTAATGTTGCCTTGAAGAAATAACATGATATCACCAACAAAAAGAGAATGCAAGGTTACCATTACATCCAATAAATTTATCCCTTTTAGTTCCCCTCTTCTTCTTACATCCTTGATTAGCATACTTAGATCTTTAGCCATTAATAAAAATAAAAAAGGGAGATAAGGGGCATCCTTTCCTACGATCTCTTAAGGCATTAAAAAAACCCAAAAGGAGATTTTTTTATTAGCACTAGAAATGAGGTTGATGACAAACAATCCATAATCCAACTAGTAGTATGCATATTCATACCAATATGGAGCAACAACAACCTGAGATAAAGCCAATTAACCTTATTATATGTCTTGTACAAGTCATTTTTCATGAGAACGGTTGGAATTTTATGAACCTTAATTGAATGCATCCTTGTTTGTGATGTTCCACCGGCATCATGAATTTGTCTATTGACTAGAAATCCAAGTTGTTGATCTGAAATCACACTAAAAAAGTCCCTTTAAGTCTATTAGCAACAACTTTTGTGATAACTTTATAGACAAGACTACATAAAGAAATAAGCCTAAATTCTTCAAATGAATAAGGGTTTTGAATTTTGGGAATGAGAGCTATAAATGCAGAATTTAGGGCTCTCGATGTCTTCTCTAATTGTATGGATTCCTCAATTGTTCTTAGTGGATCTCCTTCCAACAAATCATAAAAACCAAGGAAAAATTCCATGATCCATCCATCAAGCCCTAGAGTCTTTTCGTTTTTAAAAGACCCTAAGATTGTTTTCATCTCTTCTTCCATGACATCTACTTCCAACTCTAAATTCATTTCATCATTGATGATCTCAGGAAGAACCTTATAATTTTCATTATCTCACTAATGTTTGCAATCTTAGGATCTTTAAAGAGATTTTTCAAATATTTTTTCCTAAGTGCAATTTCCTTGAAGACTTTTGCCATGGAACCATTTGACTTTTCTATCTCCCATATTGTATTGAATTTCTTTATGTAATTTGTATACTTGTGAAAAAATTGTGCGTTATTGTTTCCTTTAGTGAACCAAATGACCCTACTTTTGAGCCTCCACTCTATTTCTTCCTTGTCAATAAGTGCCTTCTTTTTACCTTCTATCTCTTTCAGATATTGGAACCCTTCCTTAGAAAAGACTCCTACCTCATTGTTATCTAAATCTATATTTTATTCTTTCTTTCACTTCCTTTAGATATTTTTTATTCTTCAATGCACATTTTTTCCCCATTCTCCTACATGTTAAGAACCAAATATCGAAATAGCATAAAAAACCTCAGAACAAGTACTCAACGCCTTGAAAAAGAGATAATTTCAAATAATAAGTCTCTTCGAGGGGGAAACCTCCTTGTACACCACATAAATTTACAAATACAAGATGATTCCAAATGAAAAGGTCTCCTTGGTATATAAAGGAGACTAGGAGGTACAATTACAACTAACGGACCCAAGTCGACATAAAGAAAATAACAATACTAATGTAATATGCCCCAATTAAGGGGTAATGTGCCACTATTTAGGGCTTAACATGCCCCTCTCCTTCAGACAAGTGTTGTCCCCAATGCTTGAGTAATTCTGTATGTTTTTGTATAAAATACTCATCTTCCCAAGTGGAATCTTCAACAGGGAGTTTCCTCCACTTAATGAGATGCTCTGAAATGGATTTATTCCTCAGCTGAAGAATTCTTGTGTCAGTGATAGCTCCAGGCTCCGATATGATTTTTCATTTTCCGTTAAGTTATGGAAATATAATTTGAACCGAGATCTTGTCACCTATAACCTTCTTTAAGCATGAAACATGGAAAACTGGGTGTACTCGCGAAGATGCAGGAAACTCCAATTTATATGCCATAGTACCAATCTTTTGCAACACCTTATAAGGGCCATAGTACTTTGGTGATAATTTATTATCCTTATTAGCTTGCTTGAGGGACATCTGTTTGTATGGTTGTAGTCTTAAAAATACCCAATCCCCTACTTCAAAACTTCTTTCACTACGATGTTGATTTGCTTTTTGTTTTATGCGATTATGTGCGATGGTCAGGTTGTCCTTTAAGAGTTGGAGAACTTGTTTCTGATGCTCGATGTGATCTTCCACTACTTGAACCTTAGATTTTTCTTTTAGAGAAGAAGTGATGGAAGGTGGGTGGTATCCATAGAGTGCCATAAATGGTGTCATTTTTGTTGCAATGTGAAAGGAAGTGTTATACCACCATTTTCCCAAGGGTAACCACTTGAACCATTTTTTTTGTTTATCAGAGACAAAGCAACAAAGGTATCCTTCCAGACATTTGTTCACTATCTCAGCTTGTCCATCAGATTGAGGATGATAAGATGAGCTATGAGCCAATTGAGTACCCAAAAAAGAAAATAATTATGTCCAGAAATTTCCAGTGGCGATGGGATCTCTATCACTTACAATAATCTTTGGGCTTCCATGTAGCTTTTGAATTATCTCCATGAATTCAGTAGAAACTATACTGGATTTGAAAGGATGATAGAGTGCGCAAAAGTGTGAGTACTTGGTCAGTCAATCAACAATCACCATGTCGACACTCTTTCATTCAGACTTTGGTAACCCTATGATGAAATCCATGGAAACTCCTCCCAACGCTGACGTGGGATGGATAATGGTTGTAAAAGACACGGGGTATTAATTGTTTCCACCTTATTTTGTTGGAAAACGAAACATTCTTCCACAAACCTTTGAACATCAGTTTTAAGGCCATCCCCAAAAAATTAGTTCTTGACCCTATGGTAGGTTTTCAAAAATCCAGAGTTCCCTCCTACTGGAGAGGTGTGCAATTCCAAGAGTACCTTTTGTTTGAGTTGGGAGTTCTTACATAAATATAAATGATCTTTGTACCATAGTGAATCATTTTTCCATGTAAATGTATATGATGCATTGGAATCCTGCTGCAACCTTTGAATGAGAGTCCACATGTTTTCGTCATTCTTCCATTCATCCCTCACTTCTATTATCCAATTGGGTTGGATGATCGAGATAGCACAGAGAAATGCCTCAACATCTTCATCATTTCTTGAGAGTGCATCTGCCACAACATTTTGCTTCCCTTTTTTGTATATGATTTCAAAATCATAACCCAACATCTTGGTCACCCATTTTTTTTGTTCTTCTGAAGACAATCTTTGTTCCAAGAAGTATTTAAGACTATCATGATCTGTTTGACCTTGAAGTTCCTACCTATTAGGTAAGGGCACCATTGCTTCAATGCATGCAATATTTCCATCATTTTCTTCTCATAAATGGGTTTGTGTAAGTCCTATCCCTTGAGCGGCTGGCTTTCAAAATCAAGGGTCCTTCCTTCTTGCATTAGAACAACACCAATGCCATTTCCCAAGGCATCACATTCCACAATAAAGGTTTTTGTGAAGTTTGGTGTGGTCAATACATGAGATTTTCACATCACCTCTTTAAGTTGTTCAAAGTCTTGAATTGCCTCTGGAGTCCATGAAAATGAATCCTTCTTAGTTAATGTCGTTAAATGTGCTACTATTCTTCCATATTTCCGAACTTGCGGTAGTAACCTGTCGAACCCAAAAATCCTCTAAGATTCTTCAATGTTTTGGGAATCGGTCAATCCATCATGGCTTTAATCTTATTAGGGTCTACCTTCACACCTTCATGAGATACAATATGACTGAAATACTCTACATCCTTCACCCCAAAGAAACATTTGGATGGCTTGGAAAATAGTTGTAGCACCTTGTCAACATGTTGATCATGATCCTCCAAAGACTTTCTATAGATTAGTATATCATCAAAAAACACTAAAACAAATTTTCAAAGGAAGGGCTTGAAAATGGAATTCATCAACCCTTGGAATGTGGAAGGTGCATTCATAAGGCCAAAAGACATGACCAAAAATTCATAATGGTCTTCATGAGTTCAAAATGATATTTTTGGGATATTTGCTTCCTTCATTCTAATCTGATGATACCCTAAATGGAGATCCAACTTTGTGAAGTAGATTTCTCCATGTAGTTCATCTAACAATTCATCAATGACAGGAATGGGAAACTTATCTTTAATAATGATCTTGTTGATCTCTCTATAATATGGACACATACACCATGATCCCTCTTTCTTGAGTACCATTACCACTGGTGCAAAGTAATAACTTTGGCTAGGTCTAATAATGCCAACCTCTAACATTTCTTCAACCATATGCTCAATTTCACTCTTTTGGGCATAAGGGTATCTGTAAGGCCTGATGTTAGGAGGAACACTCCCAAGAATTAGGTGAATATCATGATCATGATTTCGAGTGGGTGGAAGACCTCTGGGAATATCTTCAAATACTTTGGAATGCTTATCAATGATCCCTTGGAGAGCTAGGGGAATAGATAACTTAGATGTTTGAACATCTAGTGAGCATAGTTGTACAATTACACCCTAGTGCCCATTTTTCAATAATTTTTTCATGCCATTAGAGCTTATCACCTTATTGGGTTTCCCTTTGATACCCCTTACCTCATTTTTCTTTCCTTCCAATGAAAATTTCATGAAAAGTTTTTGAAAATTAAAATCCATTGTTCCCAATGATTGTAACAATTGGACTCCTAGTATGACATCAACATCACCCATGTGTATAGCAATCATTGGACTATTGATTACATATTATCCCATAGTAAGATTGATCTTATGGAATTTTCCTGAGCAATTGATAGTTCCTCCATTTGCAATCATTACTTGAAGATCTAGCTCTAGATATATAAAGCAATTGAGAGCTTTGGCTAATTTATAGTGAATTAAACTATGAGTACTACCGGAATCAATTAGGACTATTACCTTTTTATTTTTGATATATCCTTCGATCTTGAGGGTTTGAGGAGTGCTAATTCCATCCAATGCATTACATGATATCGTGGGAGTCAACTCTTAAGAAGAAATATCTTCTACATTTTCATCTTGAGATGGTTTTTTTTCTTGTTCTTGTTCTTCTTCCTCTTCACAATCTATGTAGAATAATTTCTTTTCACCACACTTATGTCCCTTAATGTACTTGCTGCCACAATTAAAACATAAAACTTTTTCTTTTCTTTCCTCCAATTTTTGAGGTGTCAACCTTGTAGGTTGAGGTTTTTTAGAAGAAGGAACATTATTCTCTCGATAGATGTTAGGAGTGGTCCTTCTTGTAGCCATAGCCATATTTTTACTTTCAACATTTCTCGCCACCCTGAATCCATCTCCAATGATTTGTGTTCCCAAAGGAAAACCTCATATTGAATGTTATCCTTTAAAGTTCTTATGAATATATCAATCAGGGGCTCATCTAGAATATCTATTACTTGAAACTATGGCGCTGGATATATAAAGCAATTGAGAGCTTTGGTTAATTTATAGTGAATTAAACTATAATACTACCAGAATCAATTAAGACTATTACCTTTTTCTTTTTGATATATCCTTTTATCTTGAGGGTTTGAGGAGTTCTAATTCGAGCCAATGCATTACATGATATCGTGGGATTCAACTCTTCAAAAAAAATCTCTTCTATGTTTTCATCTTGAGATGGTTCTTTTTCTTTTTCTTGTTCTTCTTCCTCTTCACAATCTATGTAGAATAATTTCTTCTCACCACACTTATGTCCCTTACTGTACTTTTTGTCACAATTAAAGCATAAAACTTTTTCTTTTCTTTCCTCCAATTGTTGAGGTGTCAACCTTGTAGGTTGAGGTGTTTTAGAGGAAGGAACATTATTCTCTCAATAGATGTTAGGAGTGGTCCTTCTTGTATCCATAACCAAATTTTTACTTTTAACATTTCTCACCACCTTGAATCCATTCTCCAATGATTTGGGTTCCCAAAGGCAAACCTCATGTTGAATGTTTTCCTTTAAAGTTCATATGAATATATCAATCATGTTCTCATCTGGAATATCTTTTACCTTTATATTCAATCTTTGGAAGTTCTCAATGTGCTCCACAACTGAACCCTTTTGCTTGAGATTTATCAATTGGCTAAAGAAGGTATTGCTCCTTGTATCCTCATAGTGTGCTATCATTTCTTCTGTGAAAATTGTTCAAGTGACAAGTGATTTGTGAGAACAAATCCATAGATACCACACAAATTGATTGGGTTCTAAATATAAAGAAGCAATTCATACCTTTTGTGTGTGTGTGTGTCACATCATGTAGATCAAATAACTGCTCCATCTGAAGTATCCATGTGATTGGATCCTTGCCATCAAACTTCCTCATATCGATCTTAAGAAAGTGGTTGGTCTTCAACCCAAAGTTGGATTTTCTCCAGTCTTGATTCATCTTCCTTGTGTTCTCATTGTGAATTTAATGGGATACATTTTCACTTTCAGGTGGCCTCTCTATTAGGAATTTTTTTCAATCCTTCCATGATCTCCCTTTTTAAATCATCCATCTTAGTATCCATTGTTGCCTCCAACTTAGCTTCAATTGAATCCATCATCTCTTGTAGTTCATCTTTTGTTACCATCTTCTTTTGTAAATCATTTATGTCCTTGCACATTTCTTCACCTTCATAAAGAGTCCAAGTAGGACTGTCTGAAGGCTTATTTGGTGTAGAAGTTCCCTTTTTTGGTGGCATGTTGGCCAAGTATCATGTTTAAACATTGATTTTGAGGTGGTTCTGCTAGACGATATTTCTTCTGTTGTATCTCCAAAATTTTGACCCTTCTAGGTCTGAAAATTTTGTTCTTTATTTCTATGATACATCTTCTCTACAATGCCATAAGTCTGATCAAAATTGGATGTGCCAAGTGGAATTTATGGTAACTTCCCCACACCTTGCTGATTTTTGTCCCTTCCAGGATAACATACTTGTAAAGAGTTCCAAGAACAGAATATCTGATATTTGATTCTAAAAATTGCACCAAAAATACTATTGTTTGTCCACTATCCAATGCAACTGGTCTCACTTAATTTGGATACTCACTGAAGAATATATCATTGTTTTACCTAGAACACCTGTTTGAGACTATTTAATATGACTAGTCTGCTACCCTATCTTACACAGGGTGTATCTACAAAAGTAGGATGACCCAGAAGCTGAAATTTTTATCACATGGACCTTGATAATTTCTATGAATATCCTCTGAGTTTCATGGTCTGAAACGTCCTAAAAAAAATTATAGTGAAAATTTTGTGATGACTAAATTAAGGATGATTCTAGAACCCTATCTTACACAGGCTATATCTCCGAAAGTATAAGGCCTCGGGAGATGAAATTTGAACCCCAAGTACCTTGATCCGTCTACTAAATATTATGGAAGGATTTCCTTCTGAAACATTGTAGAAAAAAAATTATAGTGAAAATTACAAGGTGTCTGAGATGTGGTAGTGAAACTCCAAGACCTTGAGCTCTGATACCAAATGTTAAGAACCAAATATCAAAATAACATAAAAAAAACCTCAGAATAAGTACTCAACGCCTTGAAAAAGAGATAATTTTAGATAATAAGCCTCTTCAAGGGGGCAACCTCCTTATACACCACATAAATTTACAAATAGAAGATGATTCCAAATGAAAATATCTCATTGGTATGTATAAAAGACTAGGAGGTACAATTACAACTAATGGACCCAAGCCGACATAAATAAAATAACAATACTAATGTAATATGCCCCAATTAAGCGGTAATGTGCCACTATTTAGGGCTTAACACTACCACCCCTTTTAAACTATTTAGATTGCCAACACAATATTTCATTACATAATCTTTAGAATTTTGATCAAAAGGATTCCAAGACCTAACCACAAGACCTCTAAAATCCTAATCCATCAGCCAGTCATGATTAAATTTAAATGGGTGTTATAGCATCTATTGACACCACCATGTCCTAGATGCTCAATTGGTCATTACTCTCATCACTTGTTGTTATTTCGCACCCTAAAGCCTACTTAAAGAGACTTCTTAGCAATCCACATGCTCTTTAACCTCACAAAAGGAGCATGTACATGCCCTTATTGATCACAAAAGGTGTGTGTGGCTAAAAAGTGGACAAAAAAATATTAAATCCTTGAAAATCATGTGCTCATGAGATGGGTTTACAAAGTCCGTACACCTATACCCTCCTAAAACCCATTCCAAACTACCTCAACCAAGTTAGAATGATATAAAAAGAGGTCTAATATGGAAAGAAAGACTAAGCACTAGTACACTAGCAGAGCTATCATGCTGGAATCCTTGCACTAGAGAAATCATAGGTGTTTGTTTTGTAGAGATTTTATGACTTTCTATCCTCAAAAAACCCTTGTTTTCTAAGTCATTTCTCCTTTTCTTGCATTTTAGGCCTTAAACTTTCTAGTTTTTCTCAACCTTTTCCATGAAGAAGATTCATCCAGGAGTAGTCTTGAGTGGCATAAGGATGAAGGAACCCGAATGATGGTTATAGAAGGTGGCGACAACAAGACATTGGGTATAAAATTGTATATTGTTGGTTTCATAAATAAAAAGGAAGATATATCTTCTTTCCTTCCCCCAAATTTAGTATTCTTCTTCAGTAGTTGATCTCAATTTGTGTTTGGCTATGGAACTAAATATCCTAATTAGTTAGTTAGGTTTAGTTATTTCACTCTTGCTTTCATTTTTATCTATTGGTTTGAGGAAGGTTGTTGCCTCCTTCTGTGCAGGTTTTGGAAATTAGATTGGATTGAGGACAAGTGGAGAGGGATCAACATGTGGGATTCATCTTCAAGAAATCGTCAATACCATGCATGTCTTCCCTCTAACCGAAAGTCAGTTACGACAAGTAGTTAAAGACTAATTTTAGAGAAAGAAGTATGACGTTCTCTGAATTGATTTGTTATATTCCACCCTAGCTATTAGAATAATTTTGTTCACAACAGAACTGACGAATCCACTTGGGTGAACTCCTTGATTTCTACTCATTAGGGTTTCCTTTATTTTCTTTTTGGATTTTCTTAGGGTTATTTAATAGTTCTTGTTGAATTTACCTTGCTTGCATTGCTATAGGGTAGTTTTCAAGGGATTTTTTAGGGGTTTTGTTAATCTTTTTTCCCAAAACCGAGGGAGTATGTTTGTTTCCTTCACTAATAGGGTGTGAACATGCTAGTTTATCTAAATATAGGTGTATGTACAAGAAAGTTACACTCACAGGAAGTGCACGTACCTCCTAGGACTCAAAATTTCACACTTTTTTCCTTTTTTCTCTTCCTTTTTCTAGTGTTTTTGTTGTTCTAAGGGTTTAGGGTCTAGGACTCAATCCTATGTTCCCTAACCATATGCAGAAGACTAAACGATGATTGTTCCCCTCATTTATCAAATGCGAAGTGATATCCATAGTTATATTTTCTAGAAAACTTTGCCTAGGTGATTGCAAGTGGGAAGTGCTTGTGGTATCCGAGATAGATGTAGAATTTCCATCTCAACTCCCTTGGAGGGTTCCCGTTTTCACAAGGGTACTTTCATCTTGGGTGATTGTTACGTGATGGTTATCATAACTGTCTTCCTCACCTTCGTTAGCTAGTATTGAGCCTTAATCATCCCAAGCCAACTTCCGGAAGGATCCTTGATCGACTCTTCATTGTCTTGGATCCAGTTCCTAACCACCTATCAACCAATTTATATATGTCTTGTTTATTACAAAGTTGACATATCTAAACATTGTTCATTTAATTATCAACTTGGGTTTGTATTCACTTGTGAAATATTGGGCACCATATATGCAAAATTAGATCCCTTATAATGTCTACTTAATATGCTTAACGCTAATAGAACAAACTTATTCTACATGCAATATAAATGTCTACTTTATTCTATCTTATTGTGAATAAAATAGAGTTATTCTAAATTCTTGAAAAATGAGTTGAAAACATAATTTTAACTAATAATGAAAAGTTGGAAAAATCAACTTACAACTACTAAAAATCCATTACTTAATTATAACCTATTATATCCACAAGTGTTGCAACAACAGATTGCAGTTAAGTGTTTAATCTTCAAAATATGAATCCTTTTACTACATTAATATGTTTTGGTATACTTCGAAATACAACTCAATACATGATTGTTTAATTGGTAAGTTGGTAAACTGAAATATAAACATTTCACACCACACTGGAAACTAAAGATAAACTATCACACAATGAATCAAATAGAAATACTCTTTAAAACAAAAATGAAAACAATAAAAATAGAAATGAATGGGGTTATACCAGAACATGGGGCCCTACCTCTTCCAGAATACATAGTTGAAAGTCAACTACAGAGCCTAGAGAATTATATCCATGTCAAGACTACACTTGGAAATGTATTTCATTAATATGAAAATGAAATTGTTATTACATCATAGAAAACTAACCAATGATGCATTAGGTTATTTCCTCTAAGCATCCCCTGAGATGAATGATTTCTCTTATATAATAGTTTTTCTAACAAATCCCTTGACAAGATACATTCAAATCATGTTTGTTTCCCAACCGCTAAAATAAAATACAAGAAAATAATGAAGCCGTAATTTTTGGCCACAAAGTTGGGTAGATTTTGTTTCAAATTTAGAAAAACACTCTTGCAGATGATTTCCAAGGAGAAATGGGTTTGGGATAAAACTAGAATATCTTATTTTTTACTAATCATTCTCATCATACGGGTTGTAGATGTCAAAATGTTTTTGAAACACATGGATTTTTGTTTTTGTATATGTGGCCCATAGAAATTTTCCCTTCGATAATTAAAAATGAAGTTGTCATCTACAACTGTTATTTCATTGATAAATCTTCACAAAATATGGAACCTTTGTTGAAAAATCTCATACAAGTGTTGGAATCTCGTTGGGAAATTTGCACACTATCTGAAGTTATTGGAGTCTCATACTACTGTTGCATGACAGCTGGAACTCAAAGTGGCTAAGCTAACTCACGATATGATGTCTTGTTGAAATTCAGCCTTGATTTGTTTTGATGACTTCATAGAGTGTGTTTGCTTGTCATCTAGAGGATGATGGACCATATACTCAAATTATGGAATGTTCCCAAATTGCTCATCTTGACTTTTATGCTGCTCTCTATTGGAGGTTTGAATTACTACTACAATCTTTCTAATATCTTGAAGCCAACATAGTTAGACAATTAATCCTTTGAAATATTAAACAATAAAAAACTAAACTAAGAGAACATTAATAAATTAATTCATTTTATCTTAATTCCTCCTCTTTAGTTCTATCATGTATAAGGTATGGAAAAGTGGTAATAGATGTCTATTTTTGGCAAAAATAGTGAAGGAAAGATAGGAAAAATGACTATTTATCAATAAAAAATGATGCCAAATTAGTGAACCAACATATCCCCACATTGAGGATGTTGCATGTCCCTTGTGCAACCAATCTTACAAAGCTTCAGGGAGTCTGGCATGAACATGGCTCCAGTTATAATCCAAGTGTCCAAATCATGTGTCTTCATAATACCTTGCATCTTTTAATCTAAACCCAAGAAACTATCTCATTAACTTCGTTCCATTTTTAAATATTACTGATTTCTTCACAATTTGCAATAGTTGATCTTTGATTTTGTCCCATTATCTGAAAATGCAGAGTACATGTTAGCAAAATCAGAAATATTATGAATTTCATAGTGTTTTCTTGATGTTAAACTTTCAATCCTTGTCCTTGTCCATTGCTCTTGTAAAAACATAGAATTGATGTTAAACTTTCAATCCTTGTCCTTGTCCATTGCTCTTGTAAAAACATAGAATAAATTCATGGGGGATCTCTACAAGAGAATGCTTGTAGAGCTAACCCACATTCCCATTGAAGTTCACATTTTTTAATTTTCAATTGGAGATAAGTATGCTCCAATTTTACTCTCCATTTTTTTTCTTTGTTTACATATTATGAAAACCATGTTTCTTGCATTTTCTGAATTTCATACTTACATTATTGCTTGTAATTATGCGCAAATAAAAAATTCCATCCTTACCTTCCCATTGTTGAAGATTAACTTGTATAGAAGAAAGAAAAAATGTATTATGAAGAGAATTTTTTGTTCTACAACATCTAGCAAAGTATCCATATTGGACCGTGCAACAATCTTTCTATTATGTATTTTTCACAATCTGCCTTGTTTCTTTAATACCTTATTCTGAATCTTGAATTGTTCATATAAGTCTCTTAACTAACTATTTCAACTTTTAAACTTTCTTTTTCAAGATTATTTTTTTTAATAAATTAAAAGATTCAACAAGGGTTGTCTTTGTTTATTCCTGGCTCTTGGAATATTCCATTGTTTTGAACTTCATGTTGGTCATCTCTTCATCTTGAATATTTTCCTTCTTAAGTGGATACATAGAAATTACTAACTGAATATCTTCACTTTCTTATTTATTACGCTTCTTAAAATTAAACCAACTTGAAACCCCTTTTTGTTGAACAAACATATTCTGGTTCAAAGCGGTCAACTCCTCCTCCCATGGCTTTAATTATTTATCAGGACCACAAGGAAAGATGTAGGTTTTCTTTTTTCAAATGCTTCATCAGATTGTTAACTAGGGTTTGAAACAAGTGTGGAATAGTGAATGGAGAGAATGTGGAATGGTGAAAATTTGAATTATGAAAATGGGTCATAAAATAGAGTATGGTAAGGATAACATGGTTATAAAATTTAGGCATGGTTAATTTAAACAAGGAGTTATAAGAATAAAATACAATTGTAATATAAAATGTTTTCAAAATTTCTTTTCATAAAAAGAAAAAAAAAAAGATTACCTCCTTCACCAATTTGATCTTGTATCATCTTACCACATTGATCCAGAATTTACTCAAGAGGAAGTGTTTTCTTCAGATCTGAAATATTTTATACCTCTGCAAATAATCTGGTCCTTTAAGCTGTGAATATAAACATTAATATAGATTTTTCAGAGTAAATAAAATTCGTGTAGCCGCTGATCATTCTTGTAGTAGATACTGGGTTCTGTACAAATTCCATTTTCCTAAACATCCTGTAGCATATTGTAAACTTTTATTCATGTAGTAACTGCAAATTTTTAATCCTGTAGCAAGTTACAAAATTTTGCAAAACTTGTAGCACTGTGAATCTAATGGAAAATTACAAAATTATTCAAATTGTAGAACTTGTAGCAAGAGTAATATCCATAGTTGACCAAAAAAAACTTGTGATAGATTGGTAGCATAAGAGCTCATGTAAACATTTTTTCCATTGAAAGTGCAAAGGAAATTTATTTACTACAAACCTTGTCTTCCAACAAATTGGTTTTCAAACAATATTTTTCCAACTGTGCCTAGAGGGTTTTCACAGTCATAGTTTTTAATGCCCAAGGACAAATTGGTTTTCAAACAATATTTTTCCAACTGTGCCTAGAGGGTTTTCACAGTAATGCCCAAGGAATGTCCGACAAGGATTGGTTTTCAAGCATTCCACGGTATGATGGTGCTTGAAACAAGTTGCCACCATTTTTTTTTTGATGAGAAAATATGATGGCCAAGTAGCTCATTGGTGTAAGTGGGATGAGTTACTTTATTGACTGGGTCAGGAGTGAGTGGAGAAGGAAGTTATGGAGGAAAGGAGAGGGTTGAAGTTTGGATTCAATAATAGTGGTTACATGAATGAAGTCATGAGGAAAATTTTGTTCCTTCAATCTCAATCACATAAGCAAAGTAAAATAATAATGGTTACATGAATGAAGTCATGAGGAAAATTTTGTTCCTTCAATCTCAATCACATAAGCAAAGTAAATTGTGTTTGACTTCAACAAGAGAAAAAATGCATTATCATAGCATAGTTCTGCTGCAATGGAGAATATTAGGTCTTTTTCTAACAATGGTACTTTTGATGAATAGTTCTAAAGAATATCGATGATGGATAAATGCCTCTTTTGCTTACATAGTAATGTTTCTTGACTTTTGTAGCAGTTGTCTTAATTTTTATAGCATTGCCTTGATTTTTGCAACACTTGTACTTATTTGATATTTAAATCAAATTTTTAATCTGTCTTGTAATCTAGTGCATTGCCTTGATTTTTGCAACACTTGTCTTGATTTGATATTCAAATCAAATTTTTTAATGTGTCTTGTAATCTATCCAACTATTGTTTAGATATCTTGGTGATATACTTTTTGAATAAAAGTTTGTCTTCAAAAATCACTTTTTCATGGATTGACCTACTTAATCCTTTCGTGACTTGCAAAAACTAGTACTTATCTTAAAAAAAAAAAAGTGAGATAATGAAAGAAGAGAGGTGTAATGAATTTATTTTCTCAGAAAATTGAAAATAGCACATATAAACCAAATTGAAAAAGATGTATTTAAACATTTTTCATTTTTACTTGTTGAGGAGTGGTGGCCACCTAGACTACGTGGTAGTGTTATAATGATAACTTTTTCATTTGGTGTCTCATTGAAATGGTTCCAAATGAACTTTTAAGTGAATTACTAAGGCTATATTCAATAGAAACATGTTTTTAAATTGAATTGAACTCATGTATCAAATTTGATGAGGAAAAACCTACAGGGCAGAGTTCTTTTGATTTTTTAGGTTAGACCAACAATGATTGTTTTTAGTACAACTTTTTCATCTGAAGTTAGATCAACATGATTCTTGTGGGAGATGAAACTATATTCATTTATATCTCCCATAGAAACAAGTTTTATAAATACTTTGAATTGATATCCCAAAATTGCTAATGAACAGTCTAGAATGCAATTTTTTAACAGTGCAATTTTTAGGACAGGTGGTTACTAATTTGGGCATAACTTTTTCATTCGACATTGAAATAAAGTAATTCAAATTGGGATGTAAACCAAATTCTGAGGGTTATCTACCTTAAAAACAGGTTTTTAAAATTCCATCATTTGGTCATGTTGAGATCAATTCCCGCGTCTGAAATTTCCTGCCCCTTTTTTGTTTTCCCAACTTCTTTTCACCCCTTCTTTCCTCTCTTCTATGCTTACCCTTTTTCCCCTTTTCCTTTTTTCCCTTCTATTATACCTTTCTAGTTCTATAATTAGTCGTTTTTCAGAAAGGCGGGTTCCCGGGTTGGTGGACTCTTGAATCCTCATCTCCAACCCGCATTCTCACATATCAAGTCCGCCCGACTGCCACATTATCCCATACTTATCTGTTTATGTGATTGTGGGTTCTTGGGTTGGTGGGGTCGAACTCTCATATCCCATGTTTCGTGATATACATTTTTCATCCAAAAGATCCGCAATCTACATTTTTATTCCTGGACTCCCCGAGCTTCCAAGCATCTCATTTCTCCTATGATGAGTCCGTCTGACCGCCTCACAACACTTAGCCATTTTTGGATCTTCTCCATTCGCGGGTTGGCAGGTTCCTGGGTTGGAGGATTCATAAAAGTCTCAAATCTTATTTCACTCATTTCCGTCCCCGCCACATTCACGCTTTTCCCAATGCACATTTAATATGGTTTAATGTTAATAAATCATTATGTAGGTCCTGTAAAGATTGTCATTAATAGGCGAAGGGCTCGAGGAACTTCCAAATTAAACCACATTAAATCATGATTTGCAGAAGATTATATATTATCTCTCAAGCGCCCATTTCTAATATTATCTGGATAAAAAAGAATGTTCTCGTCAACTTATGGCAACAACATCTCGACAACAGTAATGTGGAGATACCTTAAACATTTTTAGACGAGAAGATCAAAATTTTCAGTGGTCTAGAGCATACTCTTATTATTCATCCCCTTCTGCTAAGAAGGAAGTAATTTGGATGTCCGGAATTGTGCGCACAGGTTGTGTCCCGGAAGTTTTTGACTGCAAGGAATTGGTTTCCTGGTGCGTCGAGAAATATATACCAAGCCAACAAATAATTCCACTCTAGGACCATTCTCCTGTTATTCTTTCACCTCAAGTATTCTGTAATATGTTGAGACTCCTAGAGCCAACGCTCACCTTCAAAGATGAAGATTGCAAAGAATTTTTGAAAAAACAAGAAAACGACCTAGATCTCTTACCAAAATTCTTGGACAATCCTGCTGCCATCTCAGAGGATATTATCAGACTGCAGGTTATCTTGTTCAAAAACCCGTTTCAGGAAATTGCCTGGTTATTTACCATAATTACGGGCCAAGAAAATACCGCTAGCATTTCCCGTATGATTCTTTACATATTATATTTTACCATCAAGGAGCGACCATCATAGTAAGTTTACGCTGATCACATTCTTCTTTCTTTATCAAGTCTTTCATCCATTTATTCCACCTATTTCACTAGAAAGGTTTAACCAAAGACTCATAACTCCTTTGTTCTTCTTACTAGGTCTTGTTGATCTTTCCACCACCCACCGTCCTCTTTTTAAAAGACAATTTCTTGTATTTATTTTCTTAATGGTCCGCGGGAGCCCCAATCCCAGTCTTTAAGACAAACGCCTTTACAATTTCAAAAATATGTAATAAACTATATATTTTTGGAAATTTCATGAGAACTACTTCAGGAACAATCTTGACCGTGCTTTGTAACCTTGTTTTCAGAATCTAAAGTATTTGAGGTTGACCTATCATTATCTTTATTTGATTTTCCCACGTATCCCCTCTGTTAAAGTTCTCTTGTGCATGTGGATCATTTTCTTTTATCTTATGTGATAAAAAATCTACATCTTAAACTATGATGGATGTGAGGAAAATTTTCTTATTTGCTTTAAATGTATGAATGTGTTCGGTTCCTGGTCCTTTCTCAAGAAATTTCCTTTTAAAGAAAACAAAATAATTTTCCCCTTTATTTTATTGTAATGTTTATGTTTCTTTGAATTACTGCGACAAACTTCTGTCAAGTCCAACATTTTGAATATTTAAAATATCAAGAAAATCCAAAGAGGAGTACCACCTCTATAAAAACATAGGGGGATTCACATACTCGTGAG